>CM021104.1:654081954-654325777 GCA_007115665.2 Sequoiadendron giganteum
CTCTTCGTCAAAGGGAGGGTCATCTATCAAATGATAGATGTGCGGGGGATGACATTATAAGTCTGTGCTTGGTGGAAAAGTGCTCGAGTGATGCTTCTCTTCCCTAGCAGGCTACTAAAGTACCAATATTTGAAAGGAAGGATTCCTGGACCTTCTTACTAATATTTATTCAAAAGCTCTTTGAGCTATGTTTGTACTTGTATTTTTTCTCACTCTAATGTTTATTTGAAAAGGAAAAGATTAATTGTTGAAATATATTGTATCATATTGTGATATTTACAATAAAAGAAAATAAAATTATTGTAATTTCTTTATTACTCATTACCTTTACTTGATGGTGTAAAATTAAGATTTTTTTATTTACGAAAGGGTTAGGTCATTACAGACATGAACCTCTAAAAATATCAAAACATGGTGGTGCCTAACCAATTAATCACAGAGAGGGTGATAATTAGGTACATAATAACATCCAACCTATCATTAGAAGACTTAATGGACAACTTTTCAGACCCCCTAACTACCACATTGAAGAAGAGAAGGGATAAATCTATAAAAGAAGAAGAGTGGTTGAAGGATTTATCCATTAGAGAATTGGTTGTTGCAGTTACATCTCCACAGAAGAAAAATCTAGTAGACATTCAAACCAAAGAGCTCCGATCCAAATATAGGTTGAATAAATTAATAATAGAGAAACTAAAAGTAACCTGAGCAATAGAGAAGGAGATCAAAGAAGTAATATAAAAGGCTTATCAAAGGCTACAAGAGGAAGAGGAAAATTTTAAATCAGTTTCCTCATAGCAGGTCCAATCTTCTCCTCTTCCATAGTTAGACATACCCTCCTCTTCTGCCACATCTTTTATGCAATCCACCAAGGACCTTTTGGCTAAACAAAAGTAGGTCCAATTGGTGCCCTCTCCACAACTCCTTCAATTACTACTCATAGGCTCATAGGTGGACTTGGGAAGCATATCACTATTACATAATTTTCAGTTGGGGGACATCCTACACCAAACAAAAAGAGAATAAATTTGGTAGCATCATGTGGAAAGCTCCAACCAATTAGAAGAGATAGTGAAGGAGATACAAGGAAATTTCCCTCACATCTCAGGGGATTCATCATAACCATTAGCGACACAATTGAGAAATATGGTAGAGAGGGTGGTCAAGGATAAAAAAATATAAAAGAAAACACTACAACAACAAATCCAAGAAAATTTTTAGGAGACCAAGATGGATGAAGAAAGCTTAGATGGACCAAATATAATTCTAAATATTTTAGAGAGGTACCATATATAATGCCCTTTAAGATAAAAATGACCATCGAGGATAAAAATAAAAGCACTGCATGCATAGGCTCAAAAATTGCAAGACCAACGACATAAGGTCAAGAAAAGATTCCACTAGCTCTGAGAGGTAGTCATCTTAAGCCTAGCACACATTACCAGAATCCTCCAAGAGACACAACTACTTACATAAAAGATAAAAATTCCTTAGAAATTGTCAAAGGAAGATAAACTCTTATTGTGGTTTCAGGTACTAATTCACAAGCTACACCTAGCTAAGACCCAATGGGATACCACATTTACCAGTGTTATCACCTAGAAGTGCACCCCTGCTAAGTTGCAAGAACTTAGCCTGTGAGATCTTTTCTAAGTTTGTGGGTCACCTACGATGGAAAAGAACCTCTAGAGAGGGTTGGTTCCCTTGGTACTCACCTATCCTAATTTAGACTACTGTTGATATTGATGAAAAAGGATAGAACGATAATATGAATTGAATCTAACTATGTGGGTGATACACCAAAATGATTTGTTCAAACTTTAGACTGTTATTTTGATACAAAACTAATCAATAACTTGGTTGTTTGTGCACAACATTAGTGTTTAGCATATTTGTGTATCAATGTTTTATTGAAAGGTTTGTGTTTTTGTAGTTTTAGAAGGAATAAAGTATGATGTTCTTCACAAATAACATCTATTTTTACAGTGGCGTAAGCAATAACCTACACAAATATACCTTTTCTATTTTGAAAATGATATAAATAAGGCATTCATTCGAGGATTTGAACATGAAAATCATAGAAAATGCTATCAATTACATTGTATACATAACAAGAACATAAATTTTAAAGACCCAAAATGCTCAAATTCTATTGATAAAAAAGTGTTTACAACCATACATGTTTTGAAATATGTATCTTATCTTGAAAATACTTTAAAAATAAAGTATTACAATGTTTTATTTTTAGTCTCAAGATTGAAAAATTTAAGTTACTATGTACAATAAAGGATAAAAAGAAACTTTTTATAAGTTTACAATACAATTCCAAAAGTGAAAAGAACTTATTACAAAATGAGTTAAATTGGTTCCCTTTTTTCTATCCTATGTTGGAGAAAATATAGGACAAGCATTAAGAATTATTAAATTCTCTTTTTTCCCTCCTTAAGTTGACTTTCTCTCCACTTGGGTACCTAAAAACTATTTTCCTTGTTTAACTGCACCAAAAGCTCCAAGTAGGTGTAGATAGAAAAAGATTCCCGACTTGACAAGCTTTCTGAGATTCTAGATGCTCGCAACTACTACTAGATATCTGGAATTGTTGCCACATGTCATCCAAACTACCCTATATACCTGCAATTGTCCTTAAATGCCCATCATGTTGCCATAACTGTCATAAATCTACCATTCACACCTTCCCAACTCATCAAAAAGATAATAGGGCATAAATTTTTAATGAGTTTGAACTGAGATAGGCTTCTTTGAAAGGTGTGAGAGGAAAGGTTTGACTAGCTCTAGGACTCCCAACTACTGCAACCTCCCTCAAACATGTTCATAAGGGTGGGATTTTGTGTGTTAGGGCCTTGACTAGGTGTGGAGACTTAGGAAACTCTACTTTTGTTCAAAATTATTGTATTCATCTCTTCTTTATAGCCATCTTTGCCCATTTAGGTGAAGAATTTTGTCTTAAAACATAGTCTGTGACTACCACAACAAAGTTTGTAGGTCTCACTTCTAAAATCAGTCTAAAACCTTCAATATGTGTTTGTATTCAGCATGTGGTTTGGAGCATTCTTTGGTATTAGAATACAAAAATTCCATGCATAACCTTGAGAGTGTCTTGGTGTAGTGTAAAGAACATACAAGGGTAGATAATGCAGATAAACTCTCCATTTCATGCATGTAAAATCTGATTTGTCATATTTTAGTTGCCACTATCCTTTGATATTCACAATTGCCTTTATGTCTTATGAAATGTCAACCCTTGTATGGATTTTATGGCTCCTTGTTCACTAAAAAGATAACCCCTGCTATTGTCCTCCTGAAATATGTACTTAAGACTCAAGCTTCTTGTATTTGCAATAAGGACTAAGATATGAGGACTACCTCATCATTGGTGGTGATTGCTCATAAATGACTGCCCATATAATACCAAATAATTCCTTCATGGACAATAAATATACATGACTATTTTAAAACCCTTAACCTTTGCATAGAATTTCTACTTGCTTGAACCTCTATCCTTCTTTGTCTCGACTCCTATAGCCATAGAATGGTTGTCTTGCAATGTCATTTTAAACTCCTAACATGACCATGAGTATATTGAGGTATTTTATCAATTCTTAGTAAACCATCCCTTGATACAATCATATAGCTATCATCATGCTCTTAAAATGATTTTCATCTCAAATCTCTCATTGTTCTTTAATGACTTCTCATAAAATGACAACTCTCCTTTCAATTTGCCTTAACTCTTAACACTGTCACATTGTCCTATGTTTCTTGAATACCCTTTCTTTTCAATTGTAGATTGTATTATTTCACACATGATATTCCATTCTTGAAACTTATCCCATGACTGTGTAAAGCATCTCCATTATCAAGTCATTGTTATACAACTCTGACTAGCATGTGTTTGTTAACATTTCATGATAAATGCACTTAAGAGACTAATTATCTTTGTACTAATTCATAGTAGACTTGCTTGGTATGAATGTGCTACATTGTGAACTACCCTCTAACTATGCATATGCTAGTGCTTTAGTGCATGAATATTATCCTTTGATCATACTCCTACCCTCATTAATGTATGAAATTGCCATAGGTTATAGTGATTGTCCCTACTTGTTGATCTGCCCTTAGCTTCATTGCACTTTTCATATTTATTATAGTCATAGGGACTGCCTTTTGCATATAGGCCGCCCTTCCTAACCCATGCACTTTCTTCACAAGACATCATTAATTATAAGAACTCATGTATATTTATATCCTTCCTTTAAACCATGGTATTTGTTCTACTTAAACACAATTTTCCTACCTTTGTAGCCATAACCAAGTATTTCTCCAGAACCTTGTGGTGAGAAATGGTATGTTCATACCTTGAATGTATCAACATTCTTCCCTAAGATCTCTTCCTGCTTCATATTACTCCACAAGCTTGTTAATTATTTCTCTTTTTTCATTTTTAATTGCCCAACCAGTTCCAAAATATTCCAATCATAAAGTTTAGGTCTTAAGGGACCATAACTGAACATATAGAACTAACTCACTATAGAAGAACTCATACCAATAACTTATCATAAGAACACTAAAGTTTTCGATATGAGCTTTGGGAGGTAATTTTTACAACTTCATAGGTCAAACAACATCTCCTTTATTCAAGGTTTCTCACAAGCAACAACATCCAATCTATCTCAGCCCAAAAGTTCTTTCTCTAAACAAATCCTATCAGGATGGTCACGGGGTATGGTGTTTTCAAGTGCATCAAACAAATCAGAGTAAAAAAAATGCCTCAAATATTTCATATTCACATAAAGCTTCACATAAAGATATGATGCAAGCTGGGAAACATATACACTAACCAATCCCTCATGCTTCTGAGCTTGGAAGATGCTTTTCAAATATTTATGAGAGTTCTTCTCACAAGGTTGTCTACTACTTGGAATCTAGGAATGCTTATGATTATCCCTCAATATTTTTCATGCAACTCAGTCATGTAATCTTTCCTATTGTTCAAAGGTTTTAAAACCTATTAATATCATGGCTTAGGTAGAATCTCTTCACAGAATGCTCTATGATTAGGTTGCCAAATTCTTTGAGTGAACTTTTGTCAATGTTGTTTCTAGCATCTTGCATCTACACAAGACTTACAACAGGGGTGCCCTCTGTCACAGTCGATTTTACTTTCTTTGAAATTGATATACTTCCCTTATCAACTCTAACTTTCATGAACAATGCATAGGTCTTCTCAACAAGGATTTGATAGCTTCAAATATATGAGAATTTCCATAAAATATTTCAAGGAATTCTCAAAACCCTTTTAAAACCCTAAGGGACCATCAACCTAGATAAAAAAGACACTATTTAGTTCCATGCTAATTGAAAGGACAAAGTTTTCTTGATGGATAAGTGAAAAGCTTCTTTTCTTGTCTTTTCAAAATGACAATAAACCTATTCTATGTCCACCTTTGTACTTGACTATGACTATCATATTTGGCTTTATCTTTGCTCAAACAACATATTATGACAGTCATCCTTTCATGACCCCTGACCTAACTTATGTGCTGAAACTTCAAAACAAGAAGTTAGAGGGTATTCTGATAAATGTTTCCTTTTAACTGTCACCTATGTACCATACAACTTTCATAATTAACAACATCAAGTTTCCATAGTCCATAATAAAGTGAAACATTGATATAAAAATTCACACAGTTTCAATCCATAAATATTAACACTTAACTTTCATAATCTTAATGATTGTCTTTTATCTTTGGTTTTATGAACCCACGTAGAAAATTATAAATAATTACATCTATGACAGCTTCTTGGATTATCCAATGGGCATTTAATGACTCCACAAAATCTTCCTTTTAAAATTGCACACATATACTTGGAAAGGTATAGAATGCATACTACATTAATAAAAAGTGTTATAGACCCCAAAATGTTGATAATGCATGAGTCGACTCCTAAAACCTCTATCCTTGTCATGTAACCACTTTTGCAACTTGTTTGGCCTCCATCTTCAACTATAATGTACCTAAAATTCCTCTTGAATCTAAGCAAAACATGGCCTAATATCTCCTGAAACCTCTACAAAAGACTCCTTCAATATGCAATAAAGAAACCCTAATGTATTCCTTTACATGGGCTATCAAAAATGAAATGAACTCTTTCTCTTCTTTACTTTTCTCATTTTACCTTTAAAAGTTTGTTTTAACAAAATATCCCTTACAATGTTTGAGACTTATTTTAATCCCAAGGATTAAAATAAGATAAAAAATAACTTAAAGGAAATCTACAAAGATATAAGCCTAGCAGAGTAGTGTTGACTTTAGGACAAGTCAATATTTTGAATGGGGGGAAATGTTAGCCAAAAAATAAGACACTAAAGACATTGGTCGATAAAAGACTTATGGAGCATAATATTGTAAAGATATCATCTAGACTAGGGGTATCGTGGATGGGTCACACCTCATTTGATTGATATGTGTATAAAAGATATGAATAACATAATGTAAGAGAAGGTTATGATAGAGTTGTAACAGAAAGAGAGAGATATGTGAATAAGAGTTTAATTTATGGAAGGAAAGATGTCTAGAGATTAGACAAGAGTCAAGTAAGAATATAGGGTAAGATATTGCAATGTATGATTTTTTATTTGTTTAATATAATAGATACCAAAATTCTATATGTAATGTTATTTGTTATTCTGTGAATGAATAAGTAGCTACCCATATGTCTGATTCTATTGGTGTTCATCTTTATATGACTAAGTTTGGGGTATAAACTACAACACTTGGAATACTTAGAGCTCAAAATTTTGGTTTGTGTTACCCTAGATTTCTTGCTAACAACTCTCATAGTAGTTTCAACCTGTTTCTCAACATTTTTTATTATTAAAGCTAACATTTTTCATAGAAACAGATACTTTTTATTAAGTGTTGAAGGATTTTTTTTGTAGTAGAAGCTTTTGCATTCTGTGGATTTATAAATTTGTGAGAAGGCTTGAAAACCATAAATTTTACTTCCCATATGGATATTGATAAATTTAATAGTAGTGGTTATTAGATATAAAAGTTGAAGATGAAAGATATCCTTGAAGAAAGAGGTTAAAGATTCTTATTTCAAAGGAAAAGAAGCCATTGTAAATTTTTGATCAAGATTGGATAAAATTAGATAAGATTGCATGAGAAACCATACAATTATATCTTGCAGATTACATCCTTGTGAATATTCTTTTAGGAGATTAATACATACAAGTTGTTGAAGAGGATAGGTAATATATTAAACTAAAAGTATTATAAATAAGTTATATCTCGAAAGAGAGTTATATTAATTGAAAATGAAAGATGATGATTCTATTCTAGACTATATGAATGTCTTTTTTAATTTAATTTTAAGTCAATGTGTTTTTGTAGATGCAAAGTTGGATGAGGAAGATAAATGAATCTTATTACTTTTCCCTTCACCAAATATTTGAGAAAATATAATCATTCCATTAGTGATAGTGATGTAGAGCTTAAAATGGACAATATTATTGCTTCTATCCTTCTAGAGAAAATAAGAACAAAATCCATAAGCAAAGTCTCAAACGATGCTTTGAATATACATGGAAAGTATAAAGAAAAAGGAGGGCTTAAAGGGATTAAAATAAGGATAGGTCCAAGGCTAAAGGATGTTCTAAAATCCAAAGGAAGAGAGTTTTTTTGGAATTATGGAAAAGGGGACATGTGAATAAGGAATGCAAAACAATAAAAATGGTTTAGATTCCTCTATGAAAAGTTCTTTTGATGATGGTGACAATGATGATTTTTTTTTCTAACACTATAAGTGATGATACTTGGCTTATTGATTTGAGTTTATCCTACCATATGAATCCTCATAAGAAATGTTTTTCTGCATATATAGCTTATGGAGGAAAGGTTTTCTTTTTCTAGAGATAATAGTACCAAGTGGATTGTTGGTACGAGATATGTACAATGATGTTTTAGTGATGGAAGGGTTAAAACCCTTGATATTTTTAAAAAAAATCCATGTCTTACAAAAAAATTATTTTTTGTATCCTAGTTAAATGTTTCTAGAGTACATATGACATTTGGAAAGCTTAGTTGTAGGTTGATAAGATAGAAATTGGCGATTTCTATATGATGTAATATTGTGACTTTGTTTGGGTTAAATCCTCCACTTTTTGTTATTTTCGAATGTAACAAGAAATGACAATGCATGTATGTTTTGGCACCAACATTTAAGTAATATATGTGAAAAAGGTCCTAAGACCATTAATAATAAAAAAATTGTTGATAATTTTTTTAATTATTCTATAGGTAAAATCAATTTATGTGAGCATTACGTGTCTGGAAAATAGAATAGATCTTCATTTCCTATTGAAAAAAATAGAGTGAAGAGATTATTATAAATTATTCATTCATATATATTTGGTCTATTGGATATTGGATTTATGGGTAAATTTTATTATTATGTTACATTCACTGACGATGTCTTTTGATACATGAATTTATTTTATGTGTTCTAAATCTAAAATTTTCACTAATTTTAAGGAATTTAAATACTTAGTTGAGAAGAAAATGAATTATAAGATAAGGGTGTTGAGACTTAGGAATTGAGAATATTATCCTAAGGAATTTAAATATTTTGTAAGCATGCAAGTATTGTTCAATATAAGACTGCACTTTATACTCTCCAACAAAATGGGGTTGTAGAAAGAATGAACTAAACCTTAATGGAAAGATCTTGGAGTATGTTAACTGGTATAGAACTAGATTGATGTTTATGGGAAAAAATTATAAATACTAGTTGGTATATTTTTAATTGATCTCTGTTTTTAGCTCTTGTTGATAAAACTCCTTATGAAGTGTAGGCAGGTAAAAATTTTTGATTTTAACATTTAAGGATATTTTCTTGGGAAGCTTATGTTCATGTTCTTTAGAAAAATTAATCTAAACTAGATCCCAAATCTCAAAAGTGCATATTATTTGGTTATGATATAATGTTAAAGGTTATAAGCTTTAAAATCCTCTAATCTAGGAAATCATTTTTTAGAGATGCGGTTTTTAGGGATTTTAGAGCTTATTTTGATGAATAACAATCAAAGGAAAATGAAAGAAGAAAAACAATGCACTTAAAAGAAGAACATAAAAGATCTTGAGAAGATGCACATGTAGAAGAATAGTTAGATGGATCAGAGAACAAAGAAGAAGAAGATGGTTTAAAGAGTTCATATGATGATGTACAAGATAAGAACATTGAATAATAGGTAAAGTTCATTACTCCTACTTTGAGAAGGTTTGTACAACAATGAAACATAGTTTATAAGTATAGCCCACCAATTTTTTGTTTTATATTTATCTTGTTGAGTATTTATGATGCACCTAGATCTTTTAAGGAGGATCTCTCTTAAGAGGATATTGAGTCTTGGATGTAGTCCATTGAGGAGAATATGATGGACTTGGATAGTTGTGATAGCTAGGATATTATCAATTTTCTTGAGAGAATAAAACCCATTGGTTGAAAGTGGTTATAAAAAAATAAATTCAATGCACATAGTCAATTATAATGTTACAAGACTAGATGGGCGGCCAAGGGATACTCTGGAGAGAGGGAGTTTGTTTTGGTATTTTTTCTCTTGTGTTTACCTTATCTTCTATTCGATTCCTTCTATACATTTTTGTAGCTTGTGATTTTAAGATTGAAAAAATAGATGTAAAAAATACTTTCTTGTATTGGGATCTTGATGAGGAGATTTGTATGACAAATTGATGGTCTTATAGTGAATAGAAAGGAAATTTTGGTTTTTAGGTTGAAATGGTAATTATATATCTAAAATAATCACCTAATATGTGGTACAATAAGTTTGTTTCCTTTGCATTTAAATTAGGTTTTTCTAGGAGTGAGAAATAATTGAGTTTGTATTAAGATTATTGATGATTAAGTATTAATCATTGTCTTGTATGTGGATGGTATTTTTTATTGGTAACAACAAGGTGATGATCAGGAAGCTTAAAAATTATATTTTTAACATATTTGATATATTTTTGGGATGAAGATTAATAAGGATTGGGTACACAAAAAATCTTTAGGTGAGTCAAAGTATGTAGATGTCATTTTTTGATGATTTAGTATGAATGACTAAAAACCAATGTGTATTCCATTAAGCTTAACTTAGACATGTTTATAAAATTTGATGATGATTTTGATGGAATGCCTAACATGGATTATGATAGTATTGTTGGTAGTTTGATGTATGTAATAGTTTGCATTATACCAAATATGTCCCTAGGAATGAGAGTTTTAAGTAGGTTTATGTCTAGCCTTGATAGAGAGGATTGAGCTTTTATTAAAAGGGTATTTAGATATTTCCATGGAAATTTTGATTACTATGTATTTTATCAAGGCACTAATCATGTGGACAAGTAATTGGGAATATAGGGATTTGTTGATGTATATTGGGTAGGTGACTTGGATAGTTAGATGTCCACTACTAGCTATGTTTTCTCTTTGTTTTGAGGTGAAATGAGTTGGATGAGTAAAATTTATCCCATTATTTCTTTGCCCACCATAGAATAAAATTTTATGCTTGTTATACATGCCTTTAGGAGGCATTTTTGTTATTGAGACTGAATATAAGTGATGATTTTGATTGTAGGATTATTATAATTAGATGTGATAGTTAAAGTGATATTTATTTGGCTAAAAATTATATGTATCATGTTCATACTAAGCATGTTGATGTTTAATATCACTTTGTTCAAAAAATGGTTGAGATCGATAAGGTATTATTAGAGAAGGTTCACACTTTGGATAACTTTGTACATTTTCTTCTTACAAAGCTGATGAGCATAGAAAGTTTCTTGGAGTAGAAAGGCCATAGACCTTGATACTTGTACTTAATTATATTATTTTACTAGTGGATATTTTTGTAGTGTATAATGCTATGTGGGAGAATGTTAGGATTATTATTTTGCAATCCTATGTATCATTCATGTATCTCCAACACTCTTGGAAATTGTTCCTGGATGCCTAGGGTGGAATTGGAAAAATATGTTATTTAGATTCACTCAAAATCTATATATTAGTTTTTATATGCATTAAGGAAGGATGTGGAGTTGGTAGTGATAATTATAGAGTTATATTTAGCAAGTCTCTCAATGTGGGTGTGGGAAATGAGTAGTGTAACTTGGGTCCACTTTTTGGCCAAAAAGTGGAAGTGTTTTTCTTAAAATTAAAGTTTGACATACTTAGAGTAAAAATTTGAAGCACTTACACATATAATCTTAAAAAATCCAATAATATGAAATGTAAGATTTTGAGTCTAGTTTTTAAATATATAATTTATTCTAATATCCAAATGAAACAAGTTAATTTTGTATAGAATGTACAATAATCACTTTTTAAAAGTCACTTTTTTAGGGCCATAAGAAGCATGTGTACGACAAACATTATTTGACCTAAATAAAATATATTTTTCTAATTCCTTTTGGGAAAATATGTGTATTATAATGAAGTTTGATGAAGATATTTTTTAATTAATTTTTTATTGGTCCTAATTGCTATTTTTGAAAAAAACTCATGTACGGAAAACATAATTTAAGCTAAAATAATCATAAAATGATTACTATTTTTTATTGTGTAAAGAATGATGTCTAGATTGATCACATATAACTTTTTTGAAAAAAAAAAAGTTATAAAAAATACTGATCTCCAAAATTTCATGTTTATGGACCAATTTCCTCATAAATTAATTAATAAATAGAAAAACAAGTTCATTTATGAAAAAATTACATAATTGAAAACTAGACATTGTCATCTATAATGGGTTTTAATTTCATCAAAAAATCTTAAAAACCAAAGTTGTCAGCCATATTTCTAAAGTAATTTATATTGATTTTTCATGGTATTATATTTGCAACATTCCAAGACTAAGGGTTGGATTTCCAAGCCTAAAAAATCCATGGGTTTCAAATTTCAAATTTTATGAAATGCGTACCTACTCCAAAACATGTACCCATTCTAAGAATGAGTGGGAATATGACGCAATTAGAAATGGGTACCTATTTTAAAAAACAAAACAAATACCCATTCTAAAACTGGTACTCGTTTGAAAAAATAAAAAAGTACCTATTTCATGCAGGTATAAATTTAGGTCTAGGAATCTAATCCTCAATGGGTACCTATTTTTTTATCAAATAGATACTCATTTCTGTCAGGATTTTTTTTAAACTTAACACTTCTCCTAAAAATGAACCTAACTTCTTGCACTTACCCCTTGAATATTATTGGTGGCTTCCATATGAGTTGGGTGAGAATTTAAGATATCTACCTTGGGATATAGGTCATTATGGAGGAGTTACAAGTCAAATATGTCATTTATTATTGGTATGGAGGTTATTTTGTTATTCATGACTCATTGGAATTTACATTTAGTATTTTCAAAAGATCCTCTTCATTTGAGACATGGGATTTTTTAATTTTACCATGGTTTGATAGTACATTATTTGGGAAACTATTTTTTGTATTATGAGATTGTTTTATAGGTACACAAGTGTTGCCAAAGTGTTTTTATAGTTAAGAGGGTATTAGTGTGTGGTCATATCTCATATTTGAAGATTAATACATGTTTGTCCTTTTTAGATCATATGAAAATTTTTTTAAATGGTTTCTCCACATAAATCCTATGTTGATATGGTTTGCTGATTTATCTCTCAATGTTGAGTTATGCAATCACATAATTTCATCTTATTGTAATCCTTGTTTAAGAAAAAAAATATTGGATATTCATACACTTGTAGAATTTATTATTGTAATAATTGCATGTTGTTTCTAAATAACATGCACTAGGATATAATCACCATCATATATTATTTCTTCAAAATTTAGTAATGATTTAAAAGGAGCTTCTAGTAATTTAGTGTAATAGGATCATATATCATCTTCTAGATACAACTTCTTTGGATGAGTACTTAACATATATTTCAGGGTTGTTTTATGATTCTTATTTTGTATATTTAGAGGATTCCATTGAGGATATTCATATCCTCTTTGATACATTTCCATCACAACTATTGTGTCTTCATTTTTATTATTGGATATTATTCCAAATTAGTTTCCACTAGGTTTTGGATAGCCACATTTTTTAGTTAGGATTGGGTCCTAATTTAATTATGGAACCTTTCAATATTGACATGAAAAGACCTAAGTATATTTTAGAGACATCATACATCCTGAGCTTTCTTCCTCCATATTTCAAGAATAGGAAGACATATTGCATATATATATATTTGGCCTTATTTCCTCTCAATGGGAGGAGTTTTCTTCTATAATCATGGACCATCTTCTACATTTAGTCTCAAAAACCTACCATTGGCACATGATGATACTTGAGGGGGGTTGAACAATCTCTCTTTCATCTCTATTCTACGATGGATTTTTTCATTGCATGGGGTTTTCTTCTTCTAAATTTTTCCAAGGGGGTCACCTAGATCTTATTTCTCCATGCTCTCTTAGGGGACGTATTTTCCTATGAGTTTTCTCATATCCTAAGGGTCACCATCACTATACTAGGGTATTTGATCAAACCTAGTTATTGTGACCCATTTCCTATCTCACATTTCTCCTACATTTCACTTAATGGGGTTGTTAGTGTTATTATTTAATTATCTTAATATATTAAGTTTATTTAGGTAATTTATTTTATTACATAGGTAGGATATGATAAATGAGACTGGGTCATTTCCTTATTTCAAAGGATTCTATTTTTTATTATCCTCTTGAATTTAGAAACCCAAAGGTCATCCCTTATTTTTTGGTGTTTTACTTTTCCTCATACTCATCACATTTGGAAAAAATGAGGCTATTTATCATATTATTTCCTTCCATTTACTATCATCAATTAATTGATCTCTTTTACATATTACATTCTCAAATAGAATAGTACTATTTATTCATATTGATCTTCTATTTCTACATATTTTTAGCTGTCTTAATTTTGGGTGGATATTTCCGTATGCCCATAATATTGATACAATTTTTTGATAAAATTGATAAAAATCATGGTCACCTATTCACGTCATAATGATATGATGCCTATCATGTGCACTTGAGTATGTTGCATGTGCAACATCACAAGCAAAGCACCCAAAGGCGAGGTGAGGGTAAAACAAAGACAGGTGAGATGAACCAATTTACCCACTCCAAAATGAAGGATAACCTATTTGGATTTGAAAAATTGTCAACAAAAATACTACAAAGGGAAACACTTCTTAGGTTGTTCCCTTTTGTCTCTTTATATGAGTGAATGAGATCAAGTTTTTATGACAAAACCTAGACCTATAATTAACTAGGTCCTCAAATTTTGATGGCTTAAACAAACAGATTCAAAATTTAATTCCTCTTCTTGATGCTCCCTCCAAATTTTAGGGCTAATAAGGATTAATGGAAAGGCTCCAATTAGCCCCCTCACCTCTAATCATTGAAAAATTAACGTTGAAATTTAACACAAAATATTTAATTTTAACCCCCAATGGTATAATGTTTAATGGAAGAGGGGGTTAATTTCCTTCCCTCCAATCTAGGTTGCATTTAATCTAAAATTATAATATTAATTTATATTCAACCATTGCTAGAAATTTCTCTAAATACCTTCTTATGATTAATTTAATTAATGTTTTAAATAAGATTTGAAGGCCTCTAGATGAACTATCATTAAACATACACAAATTAAATTGTGAATTACATTTATCTTGATATTTAATTAACCCTAATTTTTATTTATTTATATTATTTATTTATTTATTTGAACAATCTCTAAAATCTCCTCTTACAAGATAACTAAACCTGCATTTTGAAATTATTTTTATTTTTGAATAGAATAAAAAAATTCTTAGCCCAAAATTTGTGTAATGATCATATGAAGTTTGAAAATTCCCACGATTTAAGTTTACTTATGATCCACCCAATTTGTACAATTTTACTCCAACTTCATTTGTTGTTTATTCCACCACATTTAATAGATAGAGGTAACTTATATTGAGTATATTTGATTTTAAAAGTTATGTCTACGTGAGATAAAAGAGAAAGCATAAGTTTAACACCCTATATGAAAGAGTGAAAAGGAGGGTGAAGTAAATAAATAAGTAGTCACCCTGCCCTTCCCCATTGAAACGTCCATCTCTCATGAGGAGAATTAAATAACCATTCATGCAAGGAAGGTTAAGGTGTTTGAACAAGAGACATAAGGGAGACATTTTATTTTATTTTATATCATCTAAGATAAGAGTCCTAAGAGATGGGGAAGAATTGTAACCCTAAATTCATATTATAATCGTAAAAGATAATACCTAACTACATATCTCCTTATTGGACTATGTAAAACTCAAGACTAGGACGATAACTATAGACTGAAATTTGGTCTACATACTAGCATACATATATTAAATATTAATATATATAAAATACACCGTGAGTTATCATTAGCTAGGTGTCTATTGCACTAAGAAAAAATGATGAAAATAAGCACCTCGAGAAGGATAACTCATGACGTCTATTTAATATCTAATGTTAAATAAATCATAACACCTACCCTAATTAAACCTTAACCCTCACCCTAATTGAATCATAACCCTAATACAACATTAACCCTAACTATAATTTAATCCTAATCTTAACCCTAGTTAAACCCTAATATTAATTAAATATAAACCCTAATCATCACCTTAATTACGTCGAGAGGTGTATTCAGTTGTAGAAGGAAGAATGTTTCTTTGTGAACAAAAACCCTTTTTCATTTATTTTTACAGCCTCGCTGGCTGTCACGGTTGAAAGAATGGAAATTGGAATGGTCTGGTAGTGGAAGGGTGGTCTGTGATGTTTACTTACTAACAGTTAGAAATCTGCAACGACAATCAGTGCATACAGCTGTCGGATTCAAGTTAAATAGAGGTAAGGCGTTAATTGTTGTGCTATAACTAACGGTAGTGGAAGGAGTGGCCATAAAATCACCACTGGATCTCTTTACAAGAAAGGAATTACCGCGAAGCGCTTGATACATATACTTTTATCGAAGGGAACTGTGTATATATACTTTTATCCATGAAGAGGAATGGAAGCTTAATTATTTGCAGAGAAAGGAGGTCCATGGCATCACCGAGCCAAATAATCAATGAAAACCCTCATCTGGTATGGCTGGTGGATGCCTTAATTCTTTCGGCAATGGCGTACAACAAAAACCCTTAGGAGGAGCTCGCTATTCTCGACGGCAAGCATGGCCTCCCAAGACTGCAAAGTAGCATTTTTTGGCAAAAGAGGAACTACGAAATGAGGGCTTCAGGAGCTGCAAACAGGTTCTTCTGGTCATGAAAAGCCTAAAGTGCAGTCACATGATAGTCGCCTACAAAGGCACCACGGGCTTTCTGGATGCCTTTACGGATCTCAATATGATGTAGAGGTCAATGAGCCTAAGCGTAGGAGCTGCGCATGTAGGTCATGTATTTAATTCTCTGCCTTTGTTATTCGTACTGAGTGTTTTTTCAAGTTAAAAGTTTTATTTGCAGCTTCTGTAGCCGTCCTTTTGCGAGACCAGTGGTCTAGGATTATTTAGTGAGATATATATTTTAATGCCGAGAGGCGTATTCAGTTGCAGAGGGAAGAATGTTTCTCCATAAACATTAACCCTTTTTTATTTTTTTTGACAGCCTCGCTGGCTGTCATGGTGGCAAACATCTTTCAACATGCAATATTCAAAATTGTAACGTATGACATGCAATATTCGAAATTTTCTAACAGTCACCAAAGATCTTGTTACTCATTATATGCAGCTTCTGCTAAATAAAGCGTCTGATTTCCATTACAAATTCATTAATCCGTTACCTTTCTTAGCAGCAACAATTTCTAAGCAGCATATATTTATATTTTTGGAGTCATGAATGCATAGTAATGTTTGAAATTTTTAGACTTGCGTAGTAGCCTTGGAATCGTAATATCCTTTCCAACACTAACGGTGGAGACAACAGCGTAGGAAGAAGATTTGGAGTCATCGGAGGAGCCTCACCACCATTTCTTCAAGTAATCCTTGTTGGTTTTGTTAATGCATTTCTCAGCAACAACAAGCATTCTGAATCTAAAGATTGCATCATATATGTTTTGTTTTAATTTTTCTCTCTTCTATTTTCATCTCTGCAATTAAAGCAGCTTGCTGTTTCGCATGTGCTTTTTCTTATTCTTTCTCTTCTGCATGCATCACATCTTCCTTTCTTATACTAAATAACGCATCTCCTTCAATTCCTCAAAGCTAAATACAACCCACTCTGCATCTCCTTCCTCCGCCCTCCCATTTCTCGCTCCCAGGAGCTGCAAAATCTCAGAGTCAATGGCTTCTTCTACGCATGGACGAGAAGACAATAACCATAAAAACCATATCAATGTTGTCGATGTCGTGTCTCTCCCGGCCATCATAAAACTCACTACCATGTCTCTTATAAACAACTCCGATTTCTGCAACGTTGAAATTATTTCTTGCCACCCAGTTTCCTTCTCATCAAATCCTCTCTCTACTAGCTCTGGATTAGCCATAACAACCTCCATAAATCTGGAGAGAAGATCCTCTTTCTTCTTCTTGGCAATCTTCGGCTTCCAAACGCTTATGAGAAGCGAGTTCCTTACCCAATTTGATATTCAACTGAAAAGATCTATACCCAATTTCATACTAATCATCATCAACTCTTAAACTTCTCCGCCTGTCATATTGTTCAAAAATGCAAAAACTCTGTATAATTAAGGATATCTTCATAAGGGAGTTTAATCTCATCACTGATAATAACAGGAACACAATGATTAGAAATTGTGTCAAAGAGTCGATTGGAGGAGGGTTTATCCTCTGCAATGTTTAGACAAAACTTTGAGGACCTCATGCCTTGAGTTGCTTTTCTTATACCATCGCTCTGTGTATTCCCAGAAATAAAGTAGTTATATGTAGATAAATGCAGCACGGCTTATTCTATATTTTATCGTATATTTTATGTATTGTTATGTTATAAATAGTTTTATATTACAATAACACAGGCTACAATCAAAAGCTTGGAGTATCGAGAGGGATTTAAGTGGGTGATCGTTGAAGAATTCAAATGGTTGTTGTCATTTGGTTCTGAGTTTAGCATTCATTTGTTGCTTATCCAATGCTAAATGTTTTCACTTCTGTACATCTATTTGGATTGGCACCTTATATATGTATGTCATTCGTTTAAATCAGTATATTTTGTTTTTATTAAAATATTTTAAAAATGTTTGGCATGATCTTCTTTTTCTGATTTTTGATTGGCATTCGGTTTAAATTTGTATACAAGCATGATCGGCTTTTATTTTATTAAGAAATTAATTAGATGCCTGCTATGTAATTAGTTTCCATTTTGAAACTTGAGTATTCACCGCTACCAAATTTTTGCATTATTTACACTTTATTAATCTATAAGAGAAGTTGCTTAGCCAGTTAGCCTAATATTGAGCAATGCAGCATAGGTGTTGGTCATTTAGAATGTAATTTGGTTTTGAATTTTATCCCTCAGTATGCAATTTTATTGAAAACTTGCTCAGGTCAATTATTGTAAGTCATCAACATATAATGCTTTGAACTCCAGTATATGCACACAAAAAAATAGAGAAATAAATTACAGCATTGCAAAATTACAAATGCATTGTAGCTTTTCAGAATTCCATTTGGGATTACCTTTCTAAAAATATTAGGAGCTCCTCCTGTGGCACAATCAAGATCACTAAGATTGTTGGCCTCAAATATGGTGACATGGATCATTCCATGAATTAGCAGCTGAGCCATGCCAAGCCAAAACTTATACACAACCTTTCTCTCAAGTCTTTTCTATCCGAAACAAAATTGGATCCCAAATTTTTTAGAGCTTGCTAACACACTTATTTCAGGTAGTTATGTGAGTGGTCATTATTTCATGCAATTCGTGATATATACTGGTTGCAGATGCGTAGCTTAAAATAGATAGAAAAGAAAATATATCTCATTGCTCTCAACTCCACCTTTTCCAAACAGTAGTTAATCTTGCTAATTTATTTTAATCTTCTTCACAGTTTTTTGTCAAGTTATTTAAGAACTTTTATCTACCTCGGAGTTCACATGTCTTGTCAATGCTTGCATATTTTTTGTACATTTCTATTGAAGTAATTGCAATTGTTATATTTTTAAATATTATAACCAAGATTATGTATGGTTGTCCTAGTTTTTTTTATTGTTGGAAAAAATAATGGAATTAAAAGGAAAAAAGTTTGTTACAATGCCTTGAAGCCAATTTAACTTATACATTTTTAAATGTGTAGAAGATTAAACACCATTGCTTTGTTTTTGAAAATGATTCAAATGCATTGCTTTGTTTTAAACTTTTAGGATATCGAGCTGCATAGTTGCTGTGTAATTTCAAATCACATTTGTTTCTATTTTTATTGATTATCATATATAGTTAACTGTTAGTTCTTTATTATATTTACTGATTTTTTTCAATAAATATAGTAATAAATCATGAAATGGAGAATAGAAATATTTGGCACATGTACTATGGTTCATTTGCATGTTTGGCACATGTAATATTAAGAAAGAGAGATAAATATATCTTTATGATTTGAGGTTCTTAAAATGTTAGATCCATATTAATAGATAAGTACTATTAAATTACATTTCAATATAATTTTTAATATGTATTTTAATCTAATTCATTATATGAGGTATATCAAGCAATTTATAATTTTATTATCGTCAAATATGTTTAAATAGATTTATTACTCTTGACATTATATAATTTTTTAATATGTATCTTTGTAAAGAGTTTGATCTAGATTAAGAGTATTAAAGTTTAATTTAAAGTAGAACAAATGTTTTATTGAATAAAATATCATTAAATTATGGAATTGTGCTATGTCACAAAAGCTTTAGTATTTATTTTAAATTGAAAAATTTGTTTAATTTGATTTAAGTTGAGTTTATAGTAGAATTCAATTAATTTTATGTTGCCTTATTTAATATAATATAAAAAAATATTAAATAAGGCAACATAAAATTTATTTATATTATATTAAATAAGGCAACATAAAATTAATTGAATTCTACTATAAACTCAACTTAAATCAAATTAAACAAATTTTTCAATTTAAAATAAATACTAAAGCTTTTGTGACATAGCACAATTCCATAATTTAATGATATTTTATTCAATAAAACATTTGTTCTACTTTAAATTAAACTTTAGTACTCTTAATCTAGATCAAACTCTTTACAAAGATACATATTAAAAAATCATATAATGTCAAGAGTAATAAATCTATTTAAACATATTTGACGATAATAAAATTATAAATTGCTTGATATACCTCATATAATGAATTAGATTAAAATACATATTAAAAATTATATTGAAATTTAATTTAATAGTACTTATCTATTAATATGGATCTAACATTTTAAGAACCTCAAATCATAAAGATATATTTATCTCTCTTTCTTAATATTACATGTGCCAAACATGCAAATGAACCATAGTACATGTGTCAAATATTTCTATTCTCCATTTCATGATTTATTACTATATTTATTGAAAAAAAGTCAGTAAATATAATAAAGAACTAACAGTTAACTATATATGATAATCAATAGAAATAGAAACAAATGTGATTTGAAATTACACAGCAACTATGTAGCTCGATATCCTAAAAGTTTAAAACAAAGCAATGCATTTGAATCATTTTCAAAAACAAAGCAATGGTGTTTAATCTTCTACACATTTAAAAATGTATAAGTTAAATTGGCTTCAAGGCATTGTAACAAACTTTTTTCCTTTTAATTCCATTATTTTTTCCAACAGTAAAAAAAACCAGGACAACCATACATAATCTTGGTTATAATATTTAAAAATATAACAATTGCAATTACTTTGATAGAAATGTACAAAAAAATATGCAAGCATTGACAAGACATGTGAACTCCGAGGTAGATAAAAGTTCTTAAATAACTTGACAAAAAACTGTGAAGAAGATTAAAATAAATTAGCAAGATTAACTACTATTTGGAAAAGGTGGAGTTGAGAGCAATGAGATATATTTTCTTTTCTATCTATTTTAAGCTACGCATCTGTAACCAGTATATATCACGAACTGCCTGAAATAATGACCACTCACATAACTGCCTGAAATAAGTGTGTTAGCAAGCTCTAAAAAATCTGGGATCCAATTTTGTTTCGGATAGAAAAGACTTGAGAGAAAGGTTGTGTATAAGTTTTGGCTTGGCATGGCTCAGCTGCTAATTCATGGAATGATCCATGTCACCATATTTGAGGCCAACAATCTTAGTGATCTTGATTGTGCCACGGGAGGAGCTCCTAATATTTTTAGAAAGGTAATCCCAAATGGAATTCTGAAAAGCTACAATGCATTTGTAATTTTGCAATGCTGTAATTTATTTCTCTATTTTTTTGTGTGCATATACTGGAGTTCAAAGCATTATATGTTGATGACTTACAATAATTGACCTGAGCAAGTTTTCAGTAAAATTGCATACTGAGGGATAAAATTCAAAACCAAATTACATTCTAAATGACCAACACATGTGCTGCATTGCTCAATATTAGGCTAACTGGCTAAGCAACTTCTCTTATAGATTAATAAAGTGTAAATAATGCAAAAATTTGGTAGCGGTGAATACTCAAGTTTCAAAATGGAAACTAATTACATAGCAGGCATCTAATTAATTTCTTAATAAAATAAAAGCCGATCATGCTTGTATCATGAGAAGGAAACCGGGTGGCAAGAAATAAGTTCAACGTTGCAGAAATTGGAGTTGTTTATAAGAGACATGGTAGTGACATTTATGATGGCTGGGAGAGACACGACATCGAAAACATTGATATGGTTTTTATGGTTACTATCTTCTCGTCCATGCGTAGAAGAAGCCATTGACTCTGAGATTTTGCAGCTCCTGGGAGCGAGAAATGGGAGGGTGGAGGAAGGAGATGCAGAGTGGGTTGTATTTAGCTTTGAGGAATTGAAGGAGATGCGTTATTTAGTATAAGAAAGGAAGATGTGATGCATGCAGAAGAGAAAGAATAAGAAAAAGCACATGTGAAACAGCAAGCTGCTTTAATTGCAGAGATGAAAATAGAAGAGAGAAAAATTAAAACAAAACATATCTGATGCAATCTTTAGATTCAGAATGCTTGTTGTTGCTGAGAAATGCATTAACAAAACCGACAAGGATTACCTGAAGAAATGGTGGTGAGGCTCCTCCGATGACTCCAAATCTTCTTCCTACGCTATTGTCTCCACCGTTAGTGTTGGCAAGGATATTACGATTCCAAGGCTACTACGCAGGTCTAAAAATTTCAAACATTACTATGCATTCATGACTCCAAAAATATAAATATATGCTGCTTAGAAATTGTTGCTGCTAAGAAAGGTAACAGATTAATGATTTTGTAATGGAAATTAGACGCTTTATTTAGCAGAAGCTGCATATAATGAGTAACAAGATCTTTGGTGACTGTTAGAAAATTTCGAATATTGCATGTCATACGTTACAATTTTGAATATTGCATGTTGAAAAATGTTTGCCACCATGACAGCCAACGAGGCTGTCAAAAAAAATAAAAAAGGGTTAATGTTTACGGAGAAACATTCTTCCCTCTGCAATTGAATACGCCTCTCGGCGTAAAAATATATATCTCACTAAATAATCCTAGACCAGTGGTCCCGCAAAAGGACGGCTACAGAAGCTTCAAATAAAACTTTTAACTTGAAAAAACACTCAGTAACGAATAACAAAGGCAGAGAATTAAATACATGACCTGCATGCGCAGCTCCTACGCTCAGGCTCATTGACCTCTACATCATATTGAGATCCGTAAAGGCGTCTAGAAAGCCCGTGGTGCCTTTGCAGCGACTATCATGTGACTGCACTTTAGGCTTTTCATGACCAGAAGAACCCGTTTGTAGCTCCCGAAGCCCTCATTTCGTAGTTCCCCTTCTGCCAAACAATGTTACTTTGCAGTCTTGGGAGGCCATGCTCGCCGTCGAGAATAGCGAGCTCCTCCTGAGGGTTTTTGTTGTACGCCACTGCCGAAAGAATTAAGGCATCCACCAGCCATACCAGATGAGGGTTTTCATTGATTATTTGGCTCGGTGATGCCATGGACCTCCTTTCTCTGCAAATAATTAAGCTTCCATTCCTCTTCATGGATAAAAGTATATATACACACTTCCCTTTGATAAAAGTATATGGATCAAGCGCTTCGCAGTAATTCCTTTCTTGTAAAGAGATCCAATGGTGATTTTATGGCCACTCCTTCCACTACTGTCAGTTACAGCACAACAATTAACGCCTTACCTCTGTTTAACTTGAATCCGACAGCTGTATGCACTGATTGTCGTTGTAGATTTCTAATTGTTAGTAAGTAGACATCACAAACCACCCTTCCACTACCAGACCATTCCGATTTCCATTCTTTCAACTGTGACAGCCAGCGAGGCTGTAAAAATAAATGAAAAAGGGTTTTTGTTTACAAAGAAACATTCTTCCTTCTAGAACTGAATACGCCTCTCGGCGTAACTAGCATATCTATATTTAGAAAAATCTATGTAAAATACGCTGAGATATATCCTTCGAGGTGTTTATTTTAAATTAAATTTGCACCATATAAATACAATTGGGAAGGATAAAAAAAAATATTCAAAAAATTGAATTTAGTCATAGATAAAATGTATAAATATTTTGCAAACATTTGTCAAATAATATTTCAAAAATACTTTAACCATTTGTACACTAGTAACTGTCCATTTTCACTATCATGAAGAATAGTTCGAACTTTAATTGTCACATTGGATTTAACGACATGCAATGTAGGTATCCCATAGTGTGCATGTAACAACCTGAATGATGGCATGACCTGATGCACCGTGAATATGATGGAGTAGTTGAACTTTAAAGTAGCAAGCAATCATTCGTCAAGTGGTCTTGTGTGATAACTAATATGTGATTGTCCCTTAAAAAATCTCATGAATTTCATACTGAGCTTATCAAATAGAGTGTGTTTTTTAATGTTCACTGTTGGCATAATAGTGACCTTCCAAATGCATCCTGCAAGGTAAAGATCTTGAACTTCATGGTATAGACGAACTGACCAGTCACAAAAATCTACAATTTCAATCTGAAGATTGTTAAATTTTGCATCTAAATTCATTTTCACCTTGGATTCATAGAGAAAGTTAAAGTACATAGCATAATTTTCAAAAAAAATTACTAGTTTTTGGTCCATTATTGTGAATTATGTTGACCATCTTCTCTCTCAACCAATAATGAACACTCAACTCCTCTATACGAAGGAGGACATCAAATGGTAGATGCCAGTGGTACTTCGACAACCAAATGGACACCCATGATGTATGCACATTATGTGACATCTTCCTCACCTATAGCAAAATCATTATTTACTTTGACATTAGTATTAAATAAGAAAAAAAAAACATTTTCCATTTAATGAGAATTTTTCATATAAGAGTGTAAACATTAAGAAAATTTATCATATCAAATAAACTCAAAATATATTAAATTAAAGTACTAAAAAACTATTGAATATGTGAGAAGCATATAAAACATACCATTTTTTAAAATTATGTAGTGAAATATGAAGAATCCACTTGGGTACCAAATGAATTTTAGATTTACTACAACTCATTAGAAACATTTGAAAAGTATCATAATTGTGTTACATTAGGAACATGTATTTGTTTAATTTTCAATGCATTAAACATAGAAGAATTGAAAGTAGCATAAAACTAAAAATCATATAAAAATATATTACATTTGGAAATTTGAGTATACTCATTAAAACAAAATTGAAGAAAATATATTACATCAATTAAAAAAGAAGATTTTAGGAACATAAATATTTTTATGGAGTGGAGCTCTCATAAATTTGAAGAAAATGCTTTTATATAAGAAAGTCAAATTGATAAGGAAGGAATTTGGGGTTATCGATAGCTAAAATATTTTCTTCCATTTTAAAGGTTGCATGAGTTTTAAATGGATTCAGGTGAGATAATGAGAACAATATTGTTGTGTACGTTGTTGGTAAAAGTGTATTATCGATGGGTCACCCATGATTATAAGAGTTGATATAATAGTGGCAACTTTGTAATATCTATTTATTTTATTATTGATAAAATTTTGTCTATAAGATGGATCGATGTTTTTTTTTTATTATTATTTAATTTCTAACATCTAAGAAAGAAGTCAAGATCAAGCCCTTTGAGTTCTCAGTTGCAAGTGAAAGAGGCAAGTGAATGGTCATAACACCGTGAGAGAGGTTGCGAGGGTTTGTGTAGACTCAAAATATCTATACATGTCTTGTCTGACCATAATTGTCAAGTTTCATGAGGAAATAATGCATTTTACGTATACATAGTTAACACATTCTATGTTTGAACAAGATAAGGCATATATGCTCGAACCCTTATAGGTGGCTTCTAAGATGGATCTCCATGGTGTGAACTACTATGCATATGACCTCAAAAATCAAACCGACACATAGAGCACTAACTATTATTTTAACCATAAGGTAAGGTGTTTTAGTAAGTTAAAATTGAGAATTCTTAGATATGTAAATACACCTTGTGACTTACAAATTTGAATATACATAACACTATCTATTCATACAAGTAACCATATTACAATGGAGTCGTAGTAGAAGGAAGATATTTTCTATTCTTTATTAATGATGTTTTCCTTGATGGTAGGGATGACATGATGAGTTTATATAGGCTAGGTTGTTTCTCAAACCATAATGCAATCTCTATAACAGTTATTAAATATAATCTTTGTACCAGTTTTGTTTTTTTCCTTTCTTTCTCTATACCTAAGTATTTCCTTATTACCTTAAGAAGGAAATGTTATTGCACTATTATATCTATCTAGGCTCATACATTGAATAAGATATTGAAACAAAAATGTAAAATATAATATCATAAATATTTAATTTCTGTTACAAACCCTAGATCAGACATGCAAACCTAAACACCTTCCACAGAAGAGAAAACATAAAAAAGCAGAGCTTTGCATGTCAATGTGCAAAAAGATATATTCAGGAATTTAATATTACAATGAGATGATTTGCTTTATAAAAGCAAAGTATGCAACCCTAATGTTGACCTAAAATTAGCTCAACCTAAGTAAAGTTATGCAAGTGTAATTAAATATTAATTACACTAACACCCCCCCATAAGTGCAACTTAGGGAGACTAAAATAAGCATGCACCTAAAACTAAGATGAATGCAAGAAAGCATGAATGGGTCCCGGCAACAAGGCCTGATCAGGTACCCATGTACAAATGCAATAATGAGGTAGAGAAGGAAAACCCAGTGGGACAATCCCCCTACAATGAGATGACTGCTGCAAAGAAGCACTGGAAGAACACTGTGGAGTAACACTGGAACCACAATCTGGCAAGCAAGGAAAGATACTTCTGTCTACAAGAAACCATATCGGAATCATAATAATGTGACAGCAAACCCGATGCCACGGAACACTCGAACACTCCAAACTGGAACAACCCTGGAATCCATAAAGCAACAGTAGATGGTATGATGATGACAGAATCTGGAAGCTGTGAATCTCGATGCCGATGCCAAAACTAAGACTAAAACTCTTCCATGGTAAAAAGTACCATACAGACTCGGAACAATAACCACAAATTTAGTGGCCCTCAAACTGAGATGGATCCGATGCGGATCACTAACCATAGGCTCTCAATCTAAAGTGTGAACCAAAAAGAATCTGATATGTGTCAAGCTAAGACAAAAATGGCCAAAAGAAACTAAGAGACCAGATTACAACCCATGCAAGTTGCCATCAAAACACGATGAAGATTATTATGCAAGAAACCCCCCCGAAGGAACTTTATAATAGTTCATTTATTACAATCCCCAATGACTGAAAAAGGAGAGAATACCTAACATGCATAAATAGAAAATAAAAAATAGACCTCAGATCTGTGTAGAGGACTGAACCAGCTTTCCAACGCTGCAAGAATGGCGAAAAAAGGATCACCGAGTCAAAAGATATGCCCTCCGAAGTGAAAAACAGAACATCTGAGTTCAAGGACCTGCAAAATAAAATTGGAGCAAAATATGGAAAAACTAAAACATTGAATAGATCGGCGCCAGAATCAGCTTTCCAACGATATCTGTTTGCAAAAAACGGACACCGTACGCAAAAGTTATACCCGATTTCGTGAAAGTGCTCCAGAAAGGCCAATAAGGCCTGCAGGCAGCCCAGGGGGCTAAAAAAATCTCGGCCCCTGGTCCTGCATGCGACCAAGGGCTGGCGGACAGGGGCCTGGGGTGGAGCCCCTGGTCGCCCATATGATCGGCGGACGAAGCAGAAGGGGCCGAGGGCTGGGCGCATAGCGCCCGGTCGCCCATATGACCGCTGCTGATGCAGTTTGGAGCCCGCGGGGGCTGGTCCGGCCGGCGGAGCTGGGTGGGGGAGCCACCGGCGGCGGTGGTTGCTGGGTGGCCGCCTGGTGGCGCAGCGGCGGCGCCCGACTTCTGAACTAGAGGAGCCGGCGCGTATCCCAAAAATTGCATTTTTTGGATTTTTTTTCAAAAACCGCGTCTCGTGAAGCGTGCCAGGGAGGCCGTACGGCTTTCCTGGCAAAAAAAATTTGCCTTCCGGATCAACTTCGTCAAAATCGATGAAACGGAAGGCGATCTTAGGGTTTTTGGCAGCTGCGAACGCAATGGTGACCTCTGTTTCTGCTCAAAATGCTTCAAAAAAATGGCTACCTCCAGAGCTTCCAAAAAAATACCAAAACTGAAACCCTCACAGATCTGGCAAATCATGACCAAAATCTGCAAAATGAAAGCTGAACCTGACTTTTTCCAGCGCTCTGAATCCAATGGTGAAGCCCGATCTGATCCAAGACGCTACATAAATGAACTCAAGGTATAGAATCCTTGAGGAACCCCGAACGAAATCTGCAATGGTTTTCTCCAGATTTTGAGAAGAGGCTGCATGTCAAGGCTCTGATACCATGTTACAAACCCTAGATCAGACATGCAAACCTAAACACCTTCCATAGAAGAGAAAACATAAAAAATCAGAGCTTTGCATGTCAATGTGCAAAAAGATATATTCAGGAATTTAATATTACAATGAGATGATTTGCTTTATAAAAGCAAAGTATGCAACCCTAATGTTGACCTAAAATTAGCTCAACCTAAGTAAAGTTATGCAAGTGTAATTAAATATTAATTACACTAACAATTTCTTGACAACAATCTTTTTTGGATATACACTCCTTGATAAAATATGAATGAAAGAACAAAGTATGGCTTATAAAGAAGCAACAAAAAATTCACATTCAACAATGTGGTTATAGTGAAGATTTATAATCCACTTTCATATTTCCTTACATAGTAACATATCATGCTACATTTTAGATAGAATTTATAGATTATTGGGAAATAGCTTTAGTTTTTTTCCAACATACAATAAACATCTACCTAATATCATAATAAATTTCTTCAAGAAATACACAATGTTTTCCTTTTTATACTTCCCATCAAGGTCAAGATTATATAATACAACACTAGTATACAACACTAACATTAATCATTATTACAATAACCCCTCTCTTGGGTTGTTGATGCAACTTATACACAACATATTTTAGAAGACACATAAGGATAGTCTTCCAATGAAAACTAGAGTTCTTCCATAAAATTATTTGGTTAGACCTGCACAAAGACTAGCAATAAATATTTTTCAATGAGCAATGGGAGCTTGCCTCCCAGCCTTAGGAATACAATGCAGTTCACCTCCAGGCTTTGGGGCAACCACATGGTGAAGAGGTGACATATTGATCCCAAAATTTAAATTTCACAACATAAGACACTTCAACAATAACATACAAAAATTTCACATCATATTTATTCAAATAACTATAGTAACACATAATAACCTACATCTCAATGCACAATAAATCACAATAAACACAAAAAAATAAAATTTCAAAGCACAACCCCAAGGGAAACACCTACACAAGATTTATTTCAAGAACCACATAGAGAGGGAATGATGACACCATCTTGTGGGAAAACTAACAGTAGAATAATGTATACAACAATAACCTAAATATCCCAAAATCCTTCACATATGATCTCCACAATGTTTAAAGCTCATAACACTCCTTCCACAACTTATTTCAATGTAATTATGTCAATAATGAACATATTGATAGTCTTACCAATCAAATTTTCCCAACAAGGACCTCAAACTCACTCTACCCCATACATGGAGTGCTCTCAAATAGATTGGGAGAGCCTATTTCAATTGCCCAAAACTCAAACTCTCATAAACAACACTAAAAGCAACTCCAAACATAACATCACAATTCATACAACATTGCTAACATAAAACAATACAAACTACAACCATTTCATGCACATAATACACTTCAAACAAAACTACAACAATGAGATAAGAAGCCTATCTTAGACAAGCCCCAACAATTGATTAAGTTTGGTGAAGCTCTATGAACCACTCTTTTTCCATATTTTTTAATTCAAACTAGCCTTCTTTATTCTTCTTACAAGAACTCACACTTCAACTTGCACATTTAAAAATCCAAAATTCCTTCGCTCAGCAAAAATTGAGAGGAAAATAGAAATATTCATCTTTTCATCTTTCATTATGAAGGTGTCTTCTCACTAACCATAACCATAATTCTCACACATATGTGAGAAATTCCCCTGAGGCAACTCCTTCCTCGATTTTGTTTCACTTGTGTGAGCATGCTAGTGGGAAGAATTTCTCTATCAAGTTCACTCCATGTGTCCCACTATCTCATTCGTCAAGATTTTGACCACATGATCAAACTCGTCTCTTTGACAAATGATGATAGAAAAAGGATTAAATTTCACACAAGACTTAATTTATCTTTCAAAAGAGCCCTAACCCCTAATCCTAAGACCTATGACCTTAAGGAACACATAATAAGGTGAAAATAATACATTAAACCCATTTTAAACTTGGGAAAAATATTGATTCCAAAATTGATACCTAAGATTCCATATTGTACCACTACTCGCCCAAGCATCCAATAAACACAACTTGCAACATAAAATTACACTTCACAACCATAAGGACATATTTCACATTACATAATAATTCTCTACATCATAGGATAAATAATGCATAATATAAGACCTTAGACTCTCCAATTAGGCTAAGTTGGCTCAACTGATTTTACATGATAAGGTCACCATGTAATTGTTAGAGTAATAATTTATTACGCTTAATTAATTACATCATACTGGTTAATTAATTAAGTCACTTATTCCTCTAGTTGCTTAAGCTAAACTTAGGCGCATTAATAATTATTTATTAATTATTAAGTGTGCACACTAGGGTTTCATTTAGGGTTTCCCTTTTAGGGTTTCTTGATCTCCTTCATAAGGATTGATCTCTTTGTAATAACTGAGATTCTAATAATGCATTTTACACTTTGAGGTTTGCAGAACATCTTCTTGGTTTTGCATGTCTTTTGCATGTGACAGGTATCCATTTGCATGCAGGTGATCTTGGATTCTAACATGGTATCAGAGCTCCAGACCTGCCGCTGCCTGTTCGTGATCTGAAGATATGGCTTCTCAGTGAGTTTCAAGTGCAAGGGTTTCCACAGGCATCGTTTTTTGCAAGATCTGGGGGTAGCCGAATTTTCGGGACACTATGGGCTCAAACGGACATCGCCATCGCGTTCGTAGCGCCCCAAAACCCTAGAAACGCCTGTCAAATCGTCCATTTTCGAGCAGTTGGTTTCTGAGGCAAAATTTTTTTGCTAGGGAAGCCGTACGGCCTCCCCAGCACGCTTCACGAGGCACGAAAATCAAAAAAAAAATCAAAAAACGCCGATCTCGGGTTCTGTGCCGGCGCCTCCAGTTTAAACCGCTCCCGCCACCGGGCGGCCACCGGCCCGCCACCGCCACCGGTGGCTCCCCCATCCGGCCGCCGACCATGCTCAGCCCCTGACGGCTCCCTATCCACGGCCGCCGGTCCCATGGAGAACCACCTGCTCCGCCCCAGCCCCCTGCTCTGCGCCCGCGGTCACATGGGTGACCAGGGGCCGAAATTTTTCTGCAGGGGCCGATTTTTTGCGACGACGGTCTGCAGGCCATCAAATTTATGCCCGTGAACCGCTGACGTCAGCATGACGTCAGCGTCCGTACGGCCTCTCCTTGCCCCTCCTAACCCTAGTTTTCTCTAAAGAAGCAGTTTTTTTCTTTTTTGCATAACTTGGGCATACGGTATCGAAATTGGGCAAACGAGATATCGCCGGAAAGCTGGTTCCGAGCACTTTCATTTGGTGCAGTTTATTTTTCAATATTTTCCTGTTTTACTGCATTTATTGCTGGTTGAAGTCAGATGTACTTTTTATGCTTCCGAGCTCATAACTTTTTGCCACGATCTCCGATTTTCGCTATCTTTGCGGCGTTGGAATGGTATTGAGGAGCTCTATGTTGCTATCCATGCACTTTTTTCTGTATCTGTCCCAGGTTTTTCATTATTCCAGATTTGGCCCGATGGGTGTTTTGGAGATTACTTGGATATTTTGACAATTGGGAGAGTGCTTCTTGCATCTTTGCACTTCATTTTCAGTGATACATCATTTAATAATCGACTGCTGCTTCATAGATTCCAGAGTTGTTCCCGTTTGGAGTTTTCGAGTGTTCCGTGGCATCGAGTCTGCTGTTGCATGATTATGATTCCGATATGGTTTCTTGTAGACAAAAATATCTTTCCTTGCTTGCCAGATTGCGGTTCCAGTGTTACTCTACAGTGTTCTTCCAGTGCTTCTTTGCAGCATGTCATATCATTGTAGGGGGTTTTGTCCCACTGGGTTTTCCTCCTCTACCTCTTTCTTGCATTTGTAAATGGGTACCTGATCAGGCCTAGTTGCCGGGACCCATCTTTTCTTGCATGCATCTTATTCTAGTGTTTTAGCTTCTTCCTAAGTTCATCTTAAGGGGGGGTGTAGAGTAATAATTTTATTACGCTTAATTAATTACATCATACTGGTTAATTAATTAAGTCACTTATTCCTCTAGTTGCTTAAGCTAAACTTAGGCGCATTAATAATTATTTATTAATTATTAAGTGTGCACACTAGGGTTTCATTTAGGGTTTCCCTTTTAGGGTTTCTTGATCTCCTTCATAAGGATTGATCTCTTTGTAGTAACAGAGATTCTAATAATGCATTTTACACTTTGAGGTTTGCAGAACATCTTCTTGGTTTTGCATGTCTTTTGCATGGGACAGGTATCCATTTGCATGCAGGTGATCTTGGATTCTAACAGTAATCATCCCAATTCCACTAGCCATAAAATTCTTGCACTCAATTCCTAATATTAGTTTTTCATAATAAATTTTATAGCCAAAGCAACAAAACATAAAAACAAATGGAGCTCTCCTCGGGTGGTGGCGATGGTGGTAATACAATTTCAAATTTTGAAAAGGCAGGAATCCTTGGTGATGCTACAAGTGTTAATGGCAGACAACTTGATGATGGGAAGGTGATTTCAGTTGGGTCCTTTGATGCAGGTAAACGGTGTGGGTCCCCTTTAACGGAAAATGAATATTTTGGTGGGAAAGGGGCTCTGAAGGTTACTTGTCCTTCACATTCTCCAATGTCCTTCTCTAAAAAGGGGAATCTCGGGGCTAAAAAGCCTGGGCCAGGCCAGTTGTTTGATGGTTTAGATGGGACTTCTAAAGGTTCATGCCTTGGGATTGAAAAGACTAAGGATGATTTCTTTTCAAATTCATCTCTTAAATGGTTGAATTTGTTTGCTGCGAAGCCCAAAGGTAAAAGTACCTCTCCTCGTGTGTCGTTTGTTGCAAATGCAAAGACTAGAGAATACTCTATTTATGTCCTGGATTGTATTGTTGAAAAGAGTGTTTCAAATATGGACATGTCTTTGTCGGGTAAATTTGTTGGACCACGGCCTCATATTGAGCTGGTTCACAAGTTTACTTTGAACCGTTGGAGACCTAAGGGATAGGTAGATGTGGCTGCAATGGCCAAAGGTTTCTTTACCTTCACGTTTAACTGCAAAGATGATTTACTAGTGATGCTGACGGGTGGCCCCTAGTTTATTGGGAAGTCCTCTTTGATGCTGAAAAGGTGAGAACGGAGATTTAATCCTAACTCATGCTCCTTTTCGATTGCTTCGGTATGGGTTAGAATTCTTGGTCTCCCTCTTGAATTCTGGGATGAGGAAGTGTTCAAAGGAATAGCGAGTACTTTTGGGTGTTTGTTGTCGATTGATCAAATGACGACGTCCAAGAAGCGTCTTGTTTATGCCAAGTTCTATATGAACATGGAACAATTTGATGATCTGCCCTCTATGGTAAAGATCAACTTTAAGCATGGGGTATGGGAACAAGCAGTGGAATTTGAGTCAAATCCTTTTGCATGCTTCCATTGTAAGAAAGTTGGTCACTGCGCAAAGAAATTTCCTCTCAAGATGCCAAAGCAAGTGACTAAATAATGGAAAGAAAAGGAGAAGGTTCCTGGAGAGCTCTCTTCAGAATCATTGGAGAAAGAGGGGTCAACCCTTGGTGGTGAGGCAATCTTGGTGTCTGAAAAAATTGTAGAGATGGATTTGGTAGCAGTTGAGAATAGTGGGATTCCCGAGGACCAGGTTGATTTGGAAATGATTAATAAGGAGCAGGTGCAGGGAGGTGAGGCTAATATTCCCACCCCTATTCTTAATTCAATGGATTCTCTAGAAGAGATTAGGTCTGAAGCCTTAGTGAAAGACAAGGTGCCTATGATGGAGGGTTTGGGTTCCCCTCTTTCGGGGGCCCATCTGCTACAAGATGATGGTTCAAAGGTTGAGGGTTTGGAGGTTTTATCTGAAGTAAAGGATAATGGGGATCCTGATGACCTTGATAATCCTCACATTCTAGTGAGAGGATGAAATAGGAAGAAGCACTCCCCTTCCCCAAGAGTTGTGATTAGAAATAGGCAAAGGTCAGACTATGGGTTGGAGCCGAGAGGTAGAGGTCACCCTCTTGCAAATGTCACCAGGGATAAGGAGAGTCGAATGGATGTTGTTGATGGAACACAAAGAACTTTGTTGGAGATGTGCTCCAAGAGTACCTCCCATAAGCTCTTATGAAGATCATCTCATGGAATATGCTAGGGTTAAATCACCCTCATAAGCATGATCTTCTTGCTAATTTGGTAAGAGATCATCACCCTGATATTTTCTTAATTCAAGAAACTAAAATGGGGATGGATAAATTATCTAAATTGAAGCATAAGTTGTTTATGGACTATGGTATGCATTTCTCTGATGCTGTCAGTGCCTCAGGAGGGATTGTGACTTTTTGGAATTTAAAATTGGTTCAGGGGGTTGAGGTGTTCCATGATTGTAATCATGTGGCCAATTTGTTTTTTAATTTGTGGGATAAGTTCTCTTGGACCCTTTCGAATATCTATGCCCCTAACAGTAAGAGTGCCAAAAAAAAGTTTTGGGAGAGTCTTGGTTCACTCAAATCAGTGCATCCTATTGTTAATTGGTTGGTTATGGGGGATTTTAATACACCCCTACATGATGTTGACAAGATGGGAGGTTCGCAGATTGTGGATGATAGTAGATATGATCTAATGAATCTTATCAATGATAATGCTCTTCTTGACTTAGATCTCAAAGGTGCTTCTTTCACTTGGTATAATCAACGTGTGGGGGATGCTTTTATTCAGGTCAAGCTTGATCATGCTCTTATCACCCCCGATTGGCTTGTCTCGTATTCTTGTTCGCTCTCGGATTTGACCAGATCGAGGTTGGATCACTTTCCTTTGTCTTTATCAGTGGACCTATTGGGTAGGAAGAATTTTTTTTAGTTTAGATTTGAGAAGATGTGGACCTGTCATCATGACTTTAAAAATCTATTTCAATATTGGTGGAATATTTAGGTGGACGAGATGACTATGTATAAAGTGGCCAAAAAGCTTGCTAATGTGAAGAATAATGTAAGGAAATGGAATCAGTCTTCTTTGGTCAATTTTTTTAGGAAAAGGAGGAGGTGAACCAGGAGCTTCTTGTTGTGCAACAATCTATCCAAGTGTTTGGTTATGATCAAGCCTTGGTTTTGAAAGAGAAGGTCCTTCTTTCTAGATTGCATAATATTGTTGCTAAGGAGGAGGAATTCTGGAAGCAATGTTCTCGTATTATGTGGTTAAAAAGTGGGGACAAGAACACAAAGTTTTTTCACCTCTCCACTTTGAAACACAGGGCCTCCAATCATATTAATGTGATTAATTTCAATAATCAAATGTTGGAGAAGGACATTGATTTATGACAAGCGACGTCTTCTTACTTCTCTAATATGCTTTCGGTGGAAGGGGAGCTTGATCTGGAGTGTCAGGAGGATCTTCTTAGGGATATCCCTCAGGTCATTTATGATGATATGAACAGGCAGCTGGTGTGTATTCCTTTGACGAAGGAGGTTCATAATGTTGTGTTCTCTTTTGAAGGTGACAAGGCTTTGGGGCCTGATGGTTGGCCAATGTTCTTTTTTCAGTCTTTTTGGGATATGATTGCCAATGATGTTGTTGAAGCTACTAAGGTTTTTTTTGCAGTGGCAATCTTTTGAAGGAATTAAATTCCTCTTCTATTGTCCTTGTGCCTAAGAAACTGAGTGTTGCTTCCTTTGATGAATTCCATCCTATTAGTTTGTGTAATTAGATCTACAATATTTTATCTAAGTTGTTGGCCGTTAGAATGCAAAAGGTTCTTCCTCTTATTATCTCTCCTCAAAAAAATGGTTTTGTAGCTAGTATGCAAATTTTGGACTCAATCCTCTCTATTCATGAGAATATTCACTCTTTAATTGTTACTAAGCGTGTTGGTTTTATGTTGAATCTTGATTTGCTTAAAGCTTATGATAGAGTTGATTGGGGTTTTCTCTCTAAGATTATGAAATCTTTTGGTTTTGGGGGGAAAATGGTGGTTGTCATTCTCTAGCTTATTTCCACCCCTAGGTTCTTTGTTCTTGTTAATGGCTCTCCCTCTCCTCTCTTTGATTGTTTGAGGGGGTTGAGGCAAGGAGATCCTATATCTCATTTTTTGTTTATTATCGTGGTGGAATCGTTGGGTCGCCTCATCCAAAGATTTATAAATTTTAGTTTAATGTTTGGGCTGGCTCCTTCCTCAAGTAATCTTATCTGTTCTCATCAACAGTTTGTTGATGATTCTCTCATGCTTGGGGAATCATCTATTAAGGAGGCCAAAGATGTTAAAATTATTCTATAGAGATATGAGGCTACGTTGGGGCAAAAGGTTATCTTACCCAAGAGTGGCATCTTCTTCTTCAACACTTTGGTCCATAGATAGATTAAAATTGCTAGGATCTTACAATGCCAGATTGGTGAGCTTCATGCATCTTATCTAGGTCTTCCCTTGTGCTCCAATGTTCCCGAGTCCTTTTGGAGGGGGTTAATTGATAAGTTCAATTCTAAATTGGTTGGTTGGAAGTGTGTGTTGTTAAGCCAAGCTGGGAAAGTGCAGCTAATTGAATCTACTTTTAAGAATCTTCTTGTTTATGCTCTCAGTTTGATTTATATGCCAAGGAAAATTGTGGATAAGCTGGAGGAAATTCATAGAAAAATTCCTCTGGTTTGGGGTTGAGGACAAGAGAAGAATCCATTTGGTTGCTTGGGATGATGATTGTTGACCCAAAAAGGTGGGGGTCTTGGAATCCACAAAATCAAAGAATTTAATATTGCACTTCTTGCCAAACAATTGTGGAACCTTATTTTGGCTAAGAGTGAATGGGCTAAAATTGCTTTGAGTAAATATTGTGTGCAAGTGTTTTTATACTTCTAAGAATGCAAAACAAATGGAAATGCAAAAAGGAAAATACACAAACAAACACTTAATGATTAGCCAAAGTTGAATCCAAACAAACAACAACAAACAAATGAAATGTTATACCTTGCTTGCTTGGATTGACGAGCTGGTTAGCCCTTTGATGATGCTTGGTTGTATTCTCCTTTGATGGCAAAATGCATGCAATAATGGAGGTGGGTATTGAGATGAAAATGGTATTTGGATGCAATAATGGCTTCTATGGCTGCAAATACTAAGTATGCTAATGGCTTGAATGCTAGAATAAATGCAAAATGCTAGAGTTCTTGTCTCAAATATTTGTCTAACCTTCCAATTTGAGACTAAGTCTTCCAATTTAAAGAAAAAATGGATTACTAGGATTTAGCCATCATGGACAAGATGGAGGGTTGTGGTGAGTTGAGGACTCACAAGTCCTCACATCTTGCCATGTGGAATGTGAGGTGGAAAGAGGACAAGTGACATGGAAAAGGACATGTGAGGTGGAGGTACTTGCAAGTACCTTGGGATTAGGGGAGGATTTCCTCAAAAAGGAAATCCTTGTCCTCATATGGGGTTGATAATGACAAGTGAGAAATTTTAGAAAGTCCTCTCTTATCACCATAGGGATGGAAGAATTTGTTGGAGAAATAAATGTGAATTTTAAATTCACATGATTGAAAGTACCCAGTGGATAAGACAAGGACCTCCTAAAGGAGGTTGATTGGAAGTACCCAATGGATGTGACTGATGTGACCTATGAGAGGTTATGGGGAAGAGAAATGCATGGGATAAATAAATGGAATTTAAAATTCCATTGGAAAAGACATGGGGATTGTAAATGAAATTATTCCATTGGGATGTGGGAAGAGTTGACTAAAGAGGGCTGATTAGATTAGTGATGAAGGATTAGAAGAGGGTTAGGTGGTTAATGATGATGAGGAGCCAACTTGCAAAAGTTGGAGGATGTGACACATCCTAATCATGGATTAGGGATGTGTCACATCTCTAATGATGGGATTAGGAGATGAATTAGGATTAAGTATGGATGAGACATAAAAGAAATTAAATAAGTGGGTTATTTATTTAATTCTTTGAAAGAAAGGGATAAAGGGGTAAGGTATTTAATTATTTAACTAAATAACTTATGGATTTAAAAGACTTTAGGGGTATTAATTAAATAATAGTAACATTATTTAACTAATGTGGATAAAAGGATATTTAGATGAAAAGGGTAGATTTGACCAAATATAAGTGGTCAAATTTAGATGTCTATAGGGACAACATCCATGGAGCATAGCCATGGATATTCTAACTTCACATGGAATCGATCCAATATCGAGATGATGGAGAATGAGACATCTAATTGTTTCGATACAACTTTCAATGGGAGAGTGATCGAACTTATCGTAGGGTGAGCAAAACCATCATGTGTTTTGATCCATTCTCTCGATTGTTCATAATAATCTTGGTATAGTTCATGCACAAATAGAAATTTCTCAGTGATCACATTCTCTACACATACAAGATCAATTAATATCTCATTTGTAGGCTTGTCATTGATTCTTTCGGCTATGTAAAGAGAACCATCAGGTGCATGTTTAATTATATCACCATGGGAGAAAGCACTATCCATAGACAAGTTGGTTTGGAGCTTACGAGGTTTAACATTAGTGAATCCAATCATGGTATGTAGATCATCCCCATTATCACTCTTATCACCATCAATTATGTCTTGTATGTTATCAACATTCATCACATCATTCTTGGTATCACTAGCTTTTACAAGTGAGATGTTATGGTTTGACATTGGATTGGTAAAGATTTGTGAATTTTGATTGGGTGGGGAAACATTATTATTTCCTTGATCATTAACACCACCCAATTGGATGTGATTAGAATCAATGAGGTCTTACACTATATGTTTAAGAAACATGCATTGTTTCGTATCATATCCATTTTATCGGTGATATTGGCAAAAAGCATTTGGATTATAATTCAAAGGTAAAGGCTTAGTGGTATCAAGATGTCTAACAAGAGGTAGGGTGATTAATTTTTTGCTCAAAAATTGTAACATTATTGAATGGAGAGTATCAGGTGACAGGGTGAATTGCCTACCTCTATCCCTAAATTGATATTGAGTTGTTTTTATGGCAGCCACTTGAGTTTCAACATGATGGTTTGGTTGAGGTTGACTTAACTGTATAGAGCTCTTGCTTGGTTTCTTAAATGGTTGAAAATTGTTATGATGCACTATTTCATATTTTTCAAGATGGGCCAACTTTGTCTATACATTGATTAAGTTAGTTCTAATAATCATGGAGGGTTGTGCATAAGTGTGTAAAGGAGGGAAATTTCATCATCCTAAGTTTATCTTGAATATTTTTTTGTATTTTATCATGAACATCCTTTGAAGATCAACATCATGAAGCTTAATGTTGATTTGTGAGTAAAGCAGTTGATAATGTGGTATACAACCAGTGACCTTTTTATCTGATTTTTGTTTACATTGCATGAGATCAGGTAGAGCCATCTTAGGACCAATGTGCACTTGTAAATGGTTTAAAAAGGTATCAAAAACATCATTGAATGAGTTGATTGAGTTATTTGCTAAGGAAAAAAACCATTCCAAGGCTATATCTTTCAAGGATCTAGGAAAAAATTTAGCCATGATTTTATCTTCAAAAATGAAGTCACTACATAAAGCTGTGTATGCTGAAACATGGTTACTAGGATCTCCTTTACCACCATATTTCTCAAATCTAAGATTCTCTATGCCTTGTAGCTTTTTTTTTCAATATATCCAAGGATAATGGATTTATTTTAACATACTATGAAGGTTGGCCATTTTGAGTTTGGTTCAATATTGCTATTTGTTGTTCAAGGGATGTGAAATTTTGCAAAAGTTGATTTATGAAAAAATCATTGGTTGTGTTTTGAGATGGAGGGGAATAAGGTGGAGGTGTATATGTTTTGGGAAAACAAGTGAATTACAAATTTGTGAGAGGTGGGGGTTTTGGAGAAATGATGTTTGAATTCACAAATCTAAAATGATTCCTAACGGAAATACTCAAAGTAGGATTGTTATTGCTGGTTGGTTGCATTGTTGTAGTGATAGTTGAATGAGTGTATGTAGGAATAGAGGCTATGGTTGTAGGGCGGGGAATTTTATTTCCTCCTTGACTTTGGGTGTAACCCAAAGTTTGAGCACAACTAGCCATTATAGGAACATAATTATCAATAATGTGAACTAGGCTATGCATAATCTCTATTCCATGTTCATTATCAAGCATTATTCTCATGTTACCTATGATAGGAACTACAATATAATTTGTACTCACAACAACTTGAAGATTTTCTAAGGCTTTATCCATTTTTTTGAGTTTCTTTTGAGGGACATGAGCAACAATGGTTACAACATCACTAGAAGTGATGGTTGTAGGACATGTGATTTCAAGGATGGAATCCAACATCGGTTGACTAGTGTCAACACTATGAGTGAAAGAGTTGGAAAACTCAAGATCCACAGTGGATGTACCATCACGGGATGCCATGAGTCTCGAACTACGTCTCACTGGAGTATTGGCAATAGGACACCAAGTTGTAATACCGATACAAGTTTCACCAAACCAAAAGTGTACCCAAAATGGACCAAAAACACTAAATAAAGATAGTAAACACTTAGAACTAGGAAACAAAATGCAAGAATTGAAGAATATATTTGCAATTTTTAGATCTGAAAATGATAATTTACTGATTTTAAATGTAAAAACCCAAAAATTGATTACTTTTGAATGCAGATTTTGATTTTAAACAGTGTACTTTTTTCACTAATTGAACTAAATGTAAATAATTACAAAAAATGTAATTTATGAAATTGTAATAGACATCTACAAGTACAAGGAATTGAAGCAAACAAACACTGATAAATGTGCAAAATTTTGGAAAAAAAATTGTACAAGGCCAGGTTCACCCTAGGGCGAATGTGTCCTTGGACAGGGGTCTGAAAAATTAAATTCTTAATGTTTTCTTTGATATTTAAGCTCACTGTTCCTAGTTTTAAATAGATACTTCAATGACAGTATTTCTAGAAATTGAGATGAAATAGAAATGCAATTTGAATGACAATGTATGAACAAAAATGATAACTTTTTGAATGCAATTTTTGAAGTAATTTTGATCTAAGTGGTTGAAACACACTTTTATGCAATGTAATATGCAAAATGTATGCAAGATTTTTGGATTTTTATGAATTTAGATGATGCAAATATGCAATATGTAACCCTAAATGCAATGCAAAATAAGACAATGCAAAACCTATATCTAGGGTTTTAATGATCTCCAACATCAGAAAAGTATGATGCATAATGTCGGGTTCACCAAAATGAAATGGTGGGAAAGGGGGGTGTCCTAGGTCTTTCATACAAAGAACTTAGGAACTAAGGGAATCCCCTCTTCACCAATTTCATTGGGAACTAGATCACAAGGTGTAGAGATTGACTTTTAACCTCAATGGCTCAATGGTGAGCCAATTAGACTCGGATCTCCTGGTTCCTTAAGACAATGGGAGGATTTGGAATTAAATGGAAATAATTTGATGAAACTAAACTAATGAAACAATATGACCTATATGATAAAATGTAATTTCTTGAAGCTATAGAAATTGAAATCACAGTCTTTAGGTAGATCTAAGAAGGGTCTGGACACATGTACCTAGCATAAAAAGTTGGTTCTAAGCATTGTTGAAGGACAAGTTCACCCTAGGGTGAATGAGTCCTGGTTAGGGCTTCTGAAAACACTTGTCCTCGTCCTCTGATGTTGGATCCTGGCTTCTATTTGACATGGGTCCCACTATCGGAAAGACAAAAATAAAGTCCAAAATTGAGTTTTCGTGCCTTCACAACAATGATGACAACTTCTACAATAATACAAAATTGCTCCTTGAGATCTTTTCAGTCCTTCTTCAACCTGTAATATGCACATACAAAGAGAGGAAAAATTATTTTGTTTGAATGGGAATTTTCCTTAGTTAAACCCCATGTTTGGTAATTAAACCTTGATAGAAAGATAATGATAATTGATAAATGGAAGGAATGATGAATGAACACTTGCTTATTACAACTCACCAAACCTTTAAAGGCTTCCATTAGAGGACTGAAGTCAAACATATTACTCTAAGGAAATTGATCTTAAATTTAGGTCAAGGTTGGTCCATAACCTTCAACATCTTGCAACAATTTGAAATACTTTTGAAACTACGGCAAAGTGAAAAACTATAAATACCTTTCGATCTCCATTGGCTAGGGTTTCATGCATAAATTCTAAATAAATTTGCATCACTCCTCTGCTCTTCTCTCCTTGAATGTACAATCGTAAATGACTTAAACATATGTGAGATCAATTATAAACCCTTTTTGAATGACCTAAATTACATTAATTACAATGATTTGAAGTTAGGTCAAAAAGTTGTTAAACCTAACTGTGATAACATAAACCTTTAATCATTGCACAAAATTCCACAACATAAGAATTTCCATCGACGTTTTCACCAATAGATCAAGCATACCAACCTACATCTTATATCAACATGCTAAAGGAAAGACCACCATATCTTTGGCAGAGGATTAATGATTGTCTGTTAAAAATCCCATAAGTCAAAGATCTTCATTTAGTTTTTGAAGGAAATATCTACACTTGAAGTTGGCATAGACTCATTCTTAACCTTATTCTCCTCTTTCTTTTTCCATATCTTCTTCATCTCTACAAGATCAACCTTTTTCACTAGATCATTCTTCTTTACCAAATCAACCTTCACATTCTTGCTTCCGTAAAATTTGGCTATATGTCCAGGTTTATTGTATTTGTGACATATGACAACATTTTGAACAAGCTTACTTATGCCAACTCTAGATCTGCATACATTAGCCTTATGTCCAAATCCATTGCATGCATAACAATAGTCATTGAAAGATTGAAACCCCATGCCATTATTGTAACTATTCATCATCTAATTTCTTCATTCACTAGCCTTATGTCCAAATCTATTGCAAGAATAGTAGTAACCATTAAAAGATGAGTACCTTTGTGCATTTGGTTGTCTGACAGGTGGTATTTTGAAGTCTTTCCTTTGATTCCAGATCTACTTGCAATTTCCCTTCTTGTCCTCAATCTTCTTTTGTTCATTTTTCTTCCTTTCAGTACTAGGTGTTTGATCTACTTTTGAACTTTCTCCTTTTTCAAACCCTAATCCTCCTTTGTCTTTAGAATTATTTTGATTTGCAATCATTTCATCAAGCATTGTAGAACTCTTATTGAATTTTTCTTCTTGATTCTTTTCTTTCTCCAGATCTGATCTCAAGGTCACAACCTCCTCTTCAAGTCTTGAACATTCTGCATATTTTCTTTTCAATTTGTCATTCAAGCATTTTTCAACTCTTTTTCCTTCTTCAACTTGCACTTTTAGACTAGTGATTATCTCATTTGATTTCTTCAACTGCTCACTAGCTTCCTTATATCTTTCTCTGGACTTCTTGATCTTCTCCCTCAATTTTATGATGCATTCGTCTGCTTCCTTGAAATTTTCTTTCATATCACTATTCTCACTTTCAGTTCTTTCTAGATCTTCAAGGGCTAATCTAAGTTCTCCATTCATATCAACCATGCAATCTTCTTCAGTGAATCCTACCATAGGGATTTATTTTGGAGGAGTAGGATATCTCTTATTATCCATGTGTTCAACCTACAAGATCTTCCTCAAGCGGTTAAGCTTCTTCCAAGGAACCAAACTCTAATGTATCTAATTGTTGAACACCTGGAATAATAAGAGGGGGGGTGAATCAATATTCTTTGAAACCACTTAAACATTTAAGAATCTATTTGAAACATTATATTCAATTTTCAGTAAGAAAAGAAACCATGAAAGTAATCATCAAAGCACATAACACAAGAACACCAAATTTACATGAAAAACACAAAAAGAGAAAAACCATGGCGAGGATTAGCTCACAATATATTATAACCGGTCATAACATATTATAGAATGACTCATTGTCCATAGAAAAAGAGAAATAGAAAGGATGAGTGGCTCACTGCCAAGATTTGAACTGCTAATAATGCATCTACAATATGCAAGAGATACAGTTCCATTGGAGCTCAAAATTTTGAATCAACACACTTCATATTGTACCACTTCCACACTTTGCTCTACTTATATTCACATCACATTCACACTATATTCACATACTTCAAATTACATTAATTACACCTCATATCTACAACACCAAAATAAACTTACATTTATATGTATTACATTCGCAAACACCTACATCATCAATTAGGTTGGGGGTGATCCCATAAGAGTGGGTTACACTTTTTGGCCAAACATGACATTGAAATGAGCATTTTGAACTAAATCTTCATTTTTTGACACCTATAGCTACTAAACCATGAGGAATTTGAAGATGATGCAAACTAGTGATTTTTGATATTTATTCTATAGATTCTAAATGTATATTTTAAAAAAAGTGGAATAAAATTACATTTATTTTTCCATCTCTTTCAATAACTACTTTCTAATAGTAAACACCATTTTTAAAGAGTGATGTGTACTATAAAACACATAACTTTTTTTCTATGAAGGATAAAATTCTAATTTTTTTAAATTTAGATTTGTAACTACAATATCTAAAGGATGCATTCAGTTTCATAGTTTTTTATTGATTTTTTTAATTAAGTTTTGAAGTCAAACTAATCACAGTTTAGACATAGGTATACTATAAAGAGCATAACTTTTTTTGTATGTATCATAATTCAATTTTTTTTGTTGGATCAAGGACATCAATACCAAAAAGATAGATATTTTCATTTTTTTTTGTGGTAATCTACTATTTTTTCACATGTGCATATCATCGGAGCTTGATTTTTGGTGAAAACCTATGTTTAATTAAACTAAAAAAATGTATAATAAAACCAAAATCTATTAAAACTATACTTGATGGAGAGATCATTTTGAGGACAATAATCCTCTAGCTGGGTTTGTCAAGTTGATTCCATTTTGATCCTCAACCTGAGACTCAAAACCCAAAAATTTGCATAAAATTGTAGATGGGCGGGGACGGGGGGGTGTGGGTAGGGAGGGGCAAAAAAGGGAGTGTTCATTCGAACCCCCCTATATGGTGTAAGTTGGTGTTTATTATAAGGGTGTAGGGGTTCATTAGAAAGGGGGGTTTATTCAAAGGGTGTGGATGCCATGCATGTTCAAACGAAGCCCCTTCATTTGAAGGGTTTCCTTCATCTAAAGCCATTTTTAAGTATTTTGATGGGTTTTTCTAATTTTTCTTCATACAAAAAATTGTGACTCACTATTGTGGGTTCACCTTCGGCCTAATTAGATGAAACATGTAATACATTACCCTATCGGCTCAAGATTCAACCACTCATGCCTCAAAAATTGTAACACATCAAAATAGGTTGATAGAGACCTATAATCACTCCTTGAAGTTCACTCAATTCATACTTTAACTTTTCCCAAACCCAAACATTTTAGGTCGGCACCAGATAGTGAAGATTGGTGATATGAACCATTTTTTCATCCACAACACAACATGAAAACCACCAAAACACTTTCTACTTGGACCACACATCGTTCTGACACCTATAAGAACTCCCACAAAACCACATAACCAAATATTATTATGTAGTGGAATGCAGAGCATTCCAATCATGTACTTTGTAATGGTAGCACTGTCACTAGAAAACCTAATACTCTGGCAATCATAACTTTTATACTGGAGGGCATAAAGACATGAAACTTTAGATTTAAGATCCTCCAACATATACCAAAATTACCTTAGAACCGCAAACAAAAATTCTTCAAGGCGGAGCAATACAAACCTAAAAACTAATACTCTGTACACTAAGAGCTGAACTTTGAAACTTAGCCAAATATGAACATATTTGTTCTACATCGAATCAAAACTCTTGCACTTGTATAATGGATTGCCATTACCACAATCACTCATGCTCATCAAACAATTGTACATCAATGTTGACATCAATGACAACACCATATATGCTCATGCTCATGTTGCCAACAATCTCATCAATGACAAGCAAACTTCTTGTTCAATAAAGAGCAATATGGAAAAAAAATTAAGAGTTTGCTCCCTCATTTTTAGGAATTGAGGACAAAAATGCAATATTAATTTATTTGAGCATCTGCTTTTTGGACTAGGGCTTGTAAATCACGTCCAACAAATCAAGTTTCAAGATGTCCCAAAATTCTTGAGGGAAAAACCATCTAGGCTAAGAGTTTTCTATTTCTTCATTTGAAACACAACCAATTCAAGTTCACCAAGAGATATGGGACCCATAAGCAAGTTGTTCATATCCAAAGAGACTTAACAGGGTATGCACTCCAAAATGATGTGATCTTCCCCTAAGGCCTAGGGACAACTATCACTAAAAGAGGAGAGAAAATGTTGGCTTGCCTCCCTACTTATGTCTTCAAAGGAGGAGAGTTGATTACTTTTTACAAAGATAAGAGTAGATAAAATGTTCCCACTTCTTTTATCTTTGACTTAATTGTGGAAAAAGAAGGTATTCATATCTCCTTCTTGCAACCAATCAATTTTCAATATTTGTTTCTAGAATAAATTTTGTTCTAAGAGCCATTTGTTAAGCTCTTTGGAAAGAGAGGATTTCTTAATGACAATCCATTATTATACAAACCTCCTTGGTTTTAAATGTGATATCATCCAATTTCTCTTGCACTTATTTTATTTTCTCAAAAATGTTTTTGAAATAGGATTTGTTCCATTATTTCGGCTTGAACTTCACAAATTTATCTTTTGAAGGAGTACATAAAAATACAAAAAGGAGGTTTTCCCTTCAACCACCATGAAACAATGTTTATAGATCGAATGATCTTTGAGCCACATTAGTTGACGCTTGAATGGGGTTTTTCAAATGAGAGAAGGAGAAAGAAAACTTGATAGCCATTGATCTAATCCTTTCTAATGCAAGATAATCATCAAGCTAACACTTTGAGGCTAAAAACATGTTCAACCCACATCTTCTATTATTTTGAGTAGAAACACCAAATCTAGGATTAATATCCAAAAGATGAAGAAAAGGAAAATATTCTCTAAGAAAATAAGAAGGATCTAACAAATTAGAGCCACCACTATTTTCATCGAGACTAATAATAGCATTAAAATCTCAAACCATTACTTGAGAACAAGAGAACAAGGAGAAAACAAATCTAATATGAGATCATAAGAGGTTCTTACCTTGGAAATTCATAAGAGCATACAAATTGGAAAGGAAAATGGAGCTACCTAAGTTGAAGCAAGAGCCAACTAAAGAGATAGAATTTCTACTAGCTATCTAAAAGTGGAGCAATAAGTCAAGAAGGATCCCATAAACAAGCTAGAATGCCTATAGTTCCTTGAGCACTAATGCATTGGCACTCACTATCTTTCCAAATATTAGAGAAGAGAGAAGAGATATTTTCCATAGAAGGCTTTATTTCTTGGAGAAAAATAATATCAATCTTGTACTCATGCATAAGGTCTTGAACAAGTTTTTGACAATGGGTGTTTCTCAAACCCCTAATATTCCATGAAATCACAATCATTTATTAGGAGTAGGGAAGTGAGCAACTATTGTGTAAATGACACTAGACTCCACTAGGGACTCCCAAATAATCTTCACCTTTTTCTAATTTCATTTCTCCCAATTTTGGAAAATCTTATTTGAGGCACTCTTTTTCATATTATTTTTCTTGTAATACCCCTCCGTTTTGCCTTCTGGTTGGATTGTGTGTCTTTGTGTGGGTATGTTGCTTTGATGAGTTTCTGGTTATTCAGATGTTATCTTGATTCCATGATTTGGATTAGCATAGCGGTTATTTGAATTAAAGATGATTATGCTTTGGATTATACTAATATGTTAGAATTGTCAGTTAGCTGCATTGTATTGGTGAAGGGGATGGTATCGCATTACTCGCTTGCGAGTGCCCTGCGATCCCGTGATTTCCCCTTCACGGTGTGTATTTTATGTTGTTTATACTATATGTTGTTGTTACTTGATTTGTAGGTTGATAGGTACAGGACATTGACTCCACCTGGTTTCACAGGTTGGAGCGTGTTCAATACCCAACGGTATTCGATTGGGAGATAGTAGTTAGGTTTCCGTGCCAAGTCATCACCCTAATCCTTGTATGTCGTCAATTGTTTGTCGGGTTGTGTTGTTTTGATTATCGTTCCCTTTCTTCGTTATTTAATTGCAAGTTAAATGGGGTGATTTGTATGGATTAATGTATTTAAGTTGTCCATTAATGTGTTCTGGAATTATGTTGAAATGTAATTTATTTTATGATTAATTTAATTTAATTAATAAATAATTTAATCGTTGATTAAATCTATTTATTAATTAATTAAATTTTATTGGTTGAAATAAGTTAATTTATTTATGTTGAAGTTATTGTTGAATTTGTGGAAATTGAAAATAAAGAAAAGGATTAAAAAGTCAATTTGGAATTTGAAAATTCAAAAATTGAAAGAAATTAGATATTTTTGCATTTTATGTTTTGAAGAATTTATGATGGTGGTTGAAGGATTTTAGGGTTGAATCTTTATGAATGGATTTTGCTTCACAATTTTTGGGATCTTGAAGTTTTGAAAAAGTTTGAATTAGATGGAGGAAAAATTCTTCAATTTGGTGGGTTTTTGGAAAAAAGTTTGGAGAACCTGTGGATCTGAAGGGGGAAGCAAGTCACCATCAGGATCTGCTATCAATTTAAAAAAAAAGACCAAGTTCGCATCTTTTAAATGTTTGGTTTTGAGATTTTTGAATTTTAAATTTTATGGTTGAAGTTCTTATGGAAAGAAATTTTAAATTTTGTTGTTTGAATTCAATTAAAGCAAAGGTTGGAATTTTGTTCTTCAAATTTGCAAGAAGATCCTCTTTGAAATTAATTTACTTCAAAAGAAATGATGCTTTGAATGTAAATGATTGTTCTTGTATTCTTATCATTCTGGTTTTTTCAATTTATTTTTTCTTTTAAACAAAAAATGCATATATATATATATATACAATAAAAAGTATATATATATCTGCATATATATTTATGTTGGTTTAAAAATGTATTATTGTGAAAAAACGAAATCAAAATGGGCAGATTTCTTTTTAATAAAATCGTCTTTTTTTTTAAAACGCAGTCACGGATTTTTTTTTAGGGTTAAAAAAATTTATAAAATTTTCGGGGAGGCCACAGGGGGCTCAACCCCCATCATGCCCCATAGGAGGCGGGCGGAGGGAGCCACGCCCAGCGCACCCCTTCCCACTCGCCACACCCTTCCACTGTCGTCACCGCCCAATCGAGGTCGGTTGTGTTAAACACAGTCGCGCCCACAGTGTGGGTCGGCTGTGGTTAACACAGCCCGCCCATAGTGGGTCAACTGTGGTTAACCACAGTCAACCCTCTTCCCCCTTACCCGCGCACGGTTCCCTAGGAGATGCGACCAATATATTTTGCATTCGTTTTTTTTAATTAAAAATAAATTTTCTAATATATTTTAATATTTATTATTATATTTTTATAATATTTAAATATTAATATTTAATATTATATTTATATAATAATAAAATATTAATATATATATTAATTATTTTTAATTCAGTTAATTTCATATTTATTTATGATATATATACATGGATATGTATGTATATATTTAGATGAGTTTTTTAATATTATATATATATAGTCGAAATATATATATATTGAAGTGTTTAATTTAAGTGTTAAATTTAATTGAGGAAATGGAATATAATTAACTTGGATTACATCATTGTTTTATTTTAACACCTTATTTTAAAGGAGAATAGTTTTGTATTAAAATAATACGTTTTCAAGTCAAGTTAAACGTTTGTTTTAAAATGGCTATATTGAAATGAGGGAACAACATTTATTTTAAATCAACGTATTTTGATCTATGTGAATAAATGGTTATTTTATTAGTATTTAAATGCCAGTAAGGAAGTAAGGATTGAGTTTGTAATTTCTCCCTTGTCTGGAAAATACGTACTTTGATTCAGTGTATTTAATGCAATATATTATTGAATGATTATGTGGAAATGGATTTAAAATATCCAAAGGTAGTTTATTTCATGTGCCCTCAGTGAATATTCTCTGTGTGCTTTTGTTGGGGAATGGGCTAAAAGAGTGTTTAATTCGTAAGTCTTCCAGTTGAGTTTTCTATTTCGTAGGTTATCGATTTGTGATTTCAACCTGTCGTGAATTCTCTTGGATAGTGCATGAGGATTGTGTCTATGTTAGTACCCGGTTTCCACGAATGGGAATGTTTTGTGCCTCCTGAGAAAGGAGTGGACGTGTTATCCTATTTGTTGCACCTTGGTATCATTGATGTTTGGTTGGTGTGTGGGTGTGTGTTGACAAGTAGAGGAGTGGCTTGTAACGGGGGCCGATACACAAAGTGGTGCCAGGGTAACTCATTGTAAGTGGTGTAATTAAGTGATAACTAAATCAATATACTTAGAAGTTTGGGTAGTACTTCACACTAATCAAGATAAGTATGCCTCACTCATGGACCCATGTGCTCGGTTAGGCTTGGGATGGGTGGGAAGGTCGGTAACGGTGAGGTCATCTATCTTGTCTGTATGAAAGGTAGTTGATTCCGCATTAGTGAGTATGAGGGTCGGGGATCCGATTGGGCCACCATCCGACGATCCACCGTGGGTAACTCATGACGAGTTGTGTGATGACACTCTGTCTAGGACAACAGTTGGCTTTTGATTTTGTATTAGTATGCATGAGGGTCGGGGATCGGTTAGGGCCACCATTCGACGATCCGTCGTGGGTAACTCATGATGTGTTGTGAGATGGCACTTTGTGTGACCATAGTTGGTACTTGTTTATTGTGGGTATGGTTTTCGTAACATACCTGATGTGACCATGGTTGGTGTTCGATTATTATGTGTATGGTTCTCATAACATACTTGTTCTACTTTATTTCTGGAAGTAATGTGACCTTGTAGAGTTGTACTTGCATGGTATCTAAGTTGTACATGTGTTGATCTTATGTTGTGCTTATGTTGTATTTGAGTTGTACTTGAGTTGTACCTTGGGATGTACTTGTGAGGTTCATGTGATTGGTTGTTTCAATTGGTTCAGTTATGTTAGCCTTTGTCTAGAGGTAGATTGTCTTGACTAGGATTCTTGGTTACTATCTCCTAGCACGGGGGGTGGGCCTTTGGGTTCCACTTGGTTGGGTGGCGTGCACCTAAATCCGTTGGGTTCTATCTTCATGTTCATGTGGACGAGACTTCCAGTTGGAGAGCTCGTTGGTTTCAATTTCAGTTCTTGCCTTATTGCATTTCAGTTGATCTTGTATTATTTTACCCCTCAATTGTTATCGAGGTGGAAGTTGTAAATGTAAGCTTATTTATTGGACTTGCCTCATTCGGGGAATGAGAGATGTAATTGTAATATTTAATTATGAATTAATGAATTGGAAGTTATCTCTTGTGTTGATGTAATTCATCTTATTGGAAAGTATGTGCTTTAATTATTGGTTAATTAATTGACATGGTTTAAATCATGTTTTTCGTTGAGGTTCTATATAACCTCTGTCTCGTAACCTTAGAGGTTGTTGGCATTAGTTAGCGAACTTGCTTATTAATTATACCTTTTAAAAAATATATATATTCTATCTAAGTAGTTAAATGCAACTTCCTCTAGGGTTGCGTGGCAGGGCATTACATTTCTAAACACCTAAAAGGAGTAGAGTTTTCTTTTTAGTATCATCTTTTAATCTATGTGGCGTAAATTATTCTATTAAAAAAAAATCAAAGATGTTTTTAATGAAATCATTTGCAATGAAAGGATAGAGGTATCCACATCATGAACTTCATGATGCATGACAATATCTCTAATGTGGTTGTGCGAGATGGGGCTACTCATATTTAGGGGCACTTACAATTTAGAATTATTATGAGGCTCCACCAAGTGGTAAGATGCAACAAGATCACCTAGATCACATTCTTGAATCATTGGGAGTTGCTTAGCCTTAGACGACCCTTGTTCCTAAAAAGTTTCATGACCTCAAGTTTATTATGGCCTTCCTCTATTATGGGTTTTCATAGGCATGAAGCCATCTAGATCTAATCCATCAACATGGACTACATATTTCCCTTTCACTTTACCATTTTCTACAAAGTTGTCCAATAGCTATTGGGTGGGAGATATAAATCTTTGGAGAAAATTCATTTAAAAGTGGCAATAAGCATGAAAAACTCAACAACAAAAGGGAAGGGATTCATAATTTATTTGTTGAATCCATTGCACATTTCCCGATTTGATTTCTAGAGAATTAGGAAGAGGCTTATTAAGATCAATTTCAACACAAACGAAAGCATAAATACTTAGCTTCCTTTCTAGTGTTAAATGCAAGGAACCCACAAGTTTCTTAAGAACTAAAACAATGAATTGGAGAATGCAAGTCTCTATAACTCCATTGGCAACTGAAAGAGACGAATCCAAACCAAAATTCATAAGGGAGTCTCTTCCACATGATCAAATCCCACATGCCAAGGTTTGATGTATAACCTACTTGATTGTAAAAATAAGGGTCTCCTTCAAATGACATATTATGGTCAACCTTCTCAAAAAGACCAAAAAAATTATCCATTTGAAGCCATAATACCTCCATGTCCCCCTCATGTTTCCAAGTTTGACGAGCCTAATTCTCCAATAAGGGCAATGAGACTTTGATGTTACAATTTCCTAGCATTAAAATATTAGTTTTATTATGCTTATGTTATAATTTCTTGCTCATATTAATTTGTCATCTAATATGATTTGGCACAGTGAGTTATCGATATGTTGGAAGGTGACATGGAATGTGACATGGAGGTTGTGGTCCCCATAAGGCAATGTAGGTGTCCCACCTTGGGAAGAGATTCCTTTGATATGTGTCGACACCTTTGAGGGAATATATGACGATCTTATGATGAATTCCTATGATAATCTTATGATGGATTCCTATGACGATCTCATGACGTGTAAGAACCAGATTATATGATAGGTTGGAATGTGTTGGAAGGCATCTTTACATGGGGAATCTAGGCGCCCAAGTTTGACTACGATAAGTTGTAAGAGAATCATTTATTATTAGTTAGTTATGCTGGATTCTCTTATAGCTATAAGTTTTGTCATATATGATAGATTCTATGACGGTTGTAAGGTGTGTAAGAGCATCTATCATACTTTTTTTGAGTAAAAATGGGGAACCCAAGTTTGGAGGTACAAATGAGAAGTCAAAGAATATTGTACAAGTGCCATTTGCATGCTTGGAGGTGGTGGAAAAATATGCCAAGTGGATTTGGATGACCATCTCTTGTAGCTTGCTCTAAAAGCTATCTTCATACTTGTGTTCTCTATATATTGGATGTCTTGGAGTGGGTTTAGTATGGTGTATTTTGTAGGTATCGATACGTTGTCGGAATAAATCTAGAATTCAATATTTGTATACTCTTAAAAGAGATTGCATTGCAAGTGTCTTGTAGTCACTATTGATTAGATAATACATTGTGTTGGCTTTGGAGTGTGGGGTTTTTGACCTGAAAGGGTTTTCACTACATATATCTTGTGTTGTGAGATTTTGATACTTGCACATGTGTTATTATTTTAATAATTTTCCTATTGTGCATCTCTTATTGTAACTATACAATAATTAAAATTGTACCTCTCTCCTCTTAGATCAGCATTAGGAAGCGTTTCCACGTACCTTGCTTCCTTTCATTTGGTATTAAAGCTTGATCACCTTTGATTCTAGTTGTTGGGTAGAGGGTTTTTTGTACCAATCTTTGTTTGAGTGGGAGCCTGTGCAATGGGTTTGAAATCTTTGTTGCAGGAGAGATGAATAGAGCATATGGGAGGTTTGAATTAGAGAAATTCAATGGAAGAAACTTTGAATTGTGGAAACTCAAGATGAAGGACCTTTTAGTGGATATAGATTTATGGCTCACGGTATCTAGTTCCATGCCAATGGGAATGAAACAAGAATACTGGGATCAAATCGATTGAAATGCTACGGGTCTTATAAGACTATGTTTGGTTGACTTTGTCCTATTAAATGTTCATGACGAGAAAACAATTCCAAATTTGTGGAAGAAAATTGTTCAAGTTTATCAGGATAAATCCCTGGTAAATAAGTTATTCTTGAGAAAGAAGCTATACTCTCTGAGGATGGAGGATGGAGGATTTATTACAGATCATTTGAATTCGTTTAATATGCCCGTTCCCCAGTTGTCCTTTGTTGGTGTGAAGATGGAAGAGGAGGATCGTTGTGTGACATTGTTGTGTTTGTTACCAGATTCGTGGGACCGCCTTGTTATGGCCATTAGAAGTACCATTACCACTTTCAAGATGGATAATGTGGTTGCATCTCCGTTGTTTGAGGAGATGCGAAGAAAATCAATAGAATTGGCTAAGGAGGCTCTTGTGGAGAAAGGAATGAAGAAGGATAGGAAGAAAGAAAATAAAGGAAGGTCCAAATCTCATGGGAGATCTAAGTCTCTTGGAGTGTCCAAGGCTCTATGTTGGAATTGCGGAAAACCTAGTCACTTCCACAAGGAGTGCAAAGAGGAGAAAAAGAAGAGAAATAATGATTTTGATGTAGACAAGTCTTCTCAGGATGATGGTGAAGCATTTGTCACAGCCATGGCAATGCATGCATCATAAGATGTGTGGCTAATTGACTCTAGTGCATCATTCCACATGACCTCACATAGGGGTTGGTTTTCTAAGTATGAAGAGTTTTTAGGATGGGAGGGTGTACTTGGGTGATGACTCTCACCTAAAGATTGTTGGGCATGAAAGACTTTTGATTCAATTCCCTGATGGTAGAGTGAAGGGGATCAATGGTATATTGCATATCCCTGGTTTGGCATGAAACCTATTATCTATAAGTAAATTGAATGATGTGGGTGTGCAAGTATTTTTCTCGAATGGAGGATGCAAGATGACAAGAGGAACTATGGTGCTCACTAAGGGTGTTCGGATTAGCACTTTGTTTCAACTTGATGCATGCACTATGTAGTGCAATAGCTCTTTTGTTATAAATAAGAGATCTTCATAGTTAGCATCATCACCATCAAAACCAATAGCAAAGAGGACGGTTGCATCTGTTTCTGATGGACGTGCTTTCTGGGTACCTAAGGTTGCTCATTCTATGGAGATGCAACTTCTAGTGGAGAAAACTATGTTATGACACAAAATGCTTGGCCACATTGGTGAGATGGGTCTTAGAACCCTCAAAAATAAAAATCTTGTTAAGGGGATTAATGATTGTAATCTAGAGTTCAATTTTTATGAACATTGCATTTATTGAAAGTAACTCTAGTTCTCACAAATCTTCTAAAGTGTTGGACTTGATTCATTCTAATGTATTTGATCTTGTTAATGTTCCTTCGATTGCAAAATCTGTTTATTTCATTTCATTCATTGATGTTTATAGTAGAAGGACATGGGTTTATTTCCTTATAAGCAAATTTGAAGTATTTAATAGATTCAAAGAGTTTAAAGCTCTTTTAGAGAATCAAAAGGATAAAAAGATTAAATGTTTGAGGACTGACAATGGCGGTGAATTCTGTTCAAAATATTTTGATAGGTTTTGTAAAGAAAATGGGACTGAAGGACATAAGACAACTTCCTACACCCCTCAATAGAATGGAGTTGCAAAAAGAATGAACAAGACATTGATGGAGAGGGCTAGGAGTTTGCTTAGTGGAGCTAGCCTCAAACAATAGTTGTGGGCTAAAGTTGTTGGCATTGCTTGCTACCTGATTAATAGGTCTCCTACTTCAATGCTTGTGATAAGACATCCATGGAGGTATGGTCTAGTAAAAATCCCTCGTTGAGACATTCAAGTATTTGGTTGTGAGGCATATGCTCATGTGACTAAGGAGAAGAGGTTTAAGTTAGAGAACAAGGCTGTAAAAAGTATTTTCATCGGTTATGGCATTGGTGTGAAAGCGTACAAGCTTTGGGATCTTATGGTTGAAAAGATTCTATATAAAAAAAAACGTGATTTTCAGGGAAATTGTTACTCCTACAACCATTTTATAGCCAAAGAAAGAGCATGCGGTTCATATTCCTCCTACCCTTGAGAAAGAAGATCAAAAACATCTAATGAACTTGATGATGAGGAGAGCTCAAGTAGCTTTGAAAGTTCAAATGAAGATGAAGAACCTCAACCTCAACCTTTGAGGAGGTCTACATGGATAATGTGACAACTTGGTAAGTTCGGATATTCATTGTAGGATTCTAGTTATATTTTTTCTTTAATTTCTACACAGATGAGCCTAGGGTTGTAAGGGAGACTATGGGTCTCAGTGATGCATATTCTTGGATAGAGGCCATGGATGAAGAGATGGTTGCATTAAAAAGAAATGACACTTGGGATATAGTGCCCTTTCCTGATGAACGCACACCCATTGGTTGCAAATGGGTGTTCAAGAAATTTTGATTCAGATGGCAGTGTTGAGAGATATAAAACAAGGTTGGTCGCAAAGGGTTATTCCCAAGTTGAGGGAATTGATTACGGTGAGATTTTTTCTTTTGTTGCAAAGCTAACATCCATTAAAATTTTGTTATCACTTGTTGTTGCATACAATATAGAGATTAAACAAATCGATGTAAAGATAACTTTCCTTCATGGTGATTTGGAGGAAGAAATCTATATGTCATAGCCAGATCATTACATTGTGAAAGCTACAAAAAATTGGTTTACAAATTGAAGAATTCTTTGTATGGTTGAAATAGTCACCTAGGATGTGGTACCAAAAGTTTGATTCCTTTGTGTTAAATTTGGGATTTTTGAGATCAAAATCAGATCATTGTGTCTATTTCAAAATTGTTGATGATTACATTCTCATTATTGCACTATATGTTGATGATATGTTGTTCATTGGGAATTGTAAATATTTGATTTCTAATTTTAAGTCTCAACTTTCAACACAGTTTGAAATAAAGGATTTAGGTGCAACTAACTACATTTTGGGTATGGAAATCAGAAGAGACGGGGAAAACAAAAAACTTTGGTTAGGCTCGGGTAAGTATATGAATTTTGTGTTGGAGAGATTCATCATGGCATATTATAGACCATTGTGTGTTCTCGTGGCGATGGGGTCAAAATTATCAATTTTAAATTGCCCAAAATCTCCTAGTGAGGTGGAGGATATGATGAGAGTACCTTATGCTGGTATTGTTGGTAGTTTGATGTATGCCATGGTCTGTAAAAGACCAAACATTGCCTAGGTAGTGGAAGTCCTTAGCCAATTCATGGCTAATCCTGGAAGTGTACATTGGAATGTGGTAAAGAGAGTATTTAGGTATTTGTGAGGTACTTTTGCGTATTCCTTATGTTATCATGGACATCCTACATGATCTTTGCATTCAGTTTGCATTCGTGGATTCATGGATTCATATTATATAGGTGACATTGACAACAAAAGATCCACCAATGCCTATGTGTTTACTATGTTCGGTGGTGCTATCAGCTAGATGAGTAAGCAACAAGCTGTAATCGCTTTGTCCACTACAAAAGTAGAGTACATGGTAGTTACTCATGCTTGTAAGGAATCCATTTGGCTTTGAAGATTGTGTTCAAAAGTTGGGCTTAATGCAGGGATGATTACTATTTGTAGTGATAGTTAGAGTGATATTTTCTTAACAAAGAATGCTACCTTCCATGCTAGAATGAAACATATTGATGTTTAATTCCATTTTGTCCATGACATGGTGGACGATGGTAAGGTACAAATTGAAAAAGTTGATACTTTGATGAATGTTGCAGATTCCTTGACAAAGCCAGTGAGCACGAAAAAGTTCAGATGGTGTTCAGAGTATATGGGCCTTACGACCCTTAGCAGTTGATTACCTGGTTAGATTGGCTCTTGAAAGGTGTTCGACAAGTGGGAGAATGTTAGGAATTAAGGTGTCTCAACCTTTGCAATTTCCTAGCATTGAAATATTAATTTTATTATGCTTATGTTGTAATTTCTAGGTTCATATTATTTTGTCATCTAATATGATTTGGCATAGTGAGTTGTTGGCATGTTGGAAGGTGACATGGAATGTGACATGGAGGTTGTGGTCCCCACAAGGCATTGTAGACATCCCACTTTGGGAAGAGATTCCTTTGACATGTGTTGGCATCTTTGAGGGAATCTATGGCAATCTTATGACAGATTCCTATGACAATCTTATGACACGTAAAAGCCAGATTCTATGATAGGTTGGACAAGTGTCGGAAGGCATCTTTGCATGGGGAATCTAGGTGCCCAAGTTTGACTATGACAAGTTGTAAGAGAATCATTTATTATTAATCGGTTATGACAGATTCTCTGACAATTGTAAGTGTTGTCATATACGATAGATTCTATGACAATTGTAAGGTGTGTAAGAGGATTTGTCATACCTATTTTGAGTAAAAATGGGGCACCCAAGTTTGGAGGTATGAATGGAGTCAAGGAATATTGTACAAGTGTCATTTGCATGCTTGAAGGTGGTGGAAAAATATTCTAAGTGGATTTGGATGACCTTCTCTTGTAGCTTGCTCTAGAAGCTACCTTCATACTTGTATTATCTATATATTGGATGTCTTGGAGTGGGTTTAGTATGTTGTATTTTATAGGTATCATTATGTTGTCGAAATAACTCCAAAATTCAACATTTCTATACTCTTGAAGAAGCTTGCATTGCAAGTGTGTTGTAATCATCATTGATTAGATAATACATTGTGCATTTTTTGGAGTGGAGTTTTTCACCCAAAAGGGTTTTTCCCACATATATCTTGTGTTGTGAGCTTTTGATACTTGTATGTGTTATTATTTTAATAATATTCCTATTGTCCATCTCTTATTGGAACTGTAAAAGAATTAAAATTGTACATCTCTCCTCTTAGATCAACATTAAGAAGCGGTCTCCACGTACCTTGCTTCCTTTCATTTGACACCCATAAACTTGTAGATAGAGCATACTAAAATATATATAATACATCATCTGCAACTAGATCTAGGTTTATGGCAAGAATGAGCCAATCTTCACTCTTTTGCAAGAAACCATTAGATTAAGGTTGATTTTGAATTGACCAATTTTTAATCCTCTAGTTGGATTTAACATCATCCATGACCTTTAACAGGTAATTAACAACACTTTCATGACTAAAATTTGTAGGTTCATTCACCCAAATTGCATCTTTGAATGCAAAATGAAGGGGGGGCCTTTGGGCCCCTCTAAGTGCAACTATGAATTTCAAAGAACGAGGATGATGACTTAATAACACTATAAGGCCTTGACCATGCATAACTTCTCATGAAAACCCCAACTCCAAGAGACAACTTTAAAAACCAAATAAAAATACAAAGAAAGCAAGCTCAATGACCATATGGGAGCCATAATTGCAATGGCCACCCAAACCTTTGCAACCACTTTCCAACCACATTGATCCAAAATTCATGGCATTTTCCTCTTATATAGCCTTCATCTTTTCTCCCAAGAATTATTTTATTTTATTTACATTGAACTACTTTTTATATCTTGAAGATTTTTTTTAATCAATAAATTAGGCATAAGGGAGTCCTACCCCATAGTATTAACTAGAAGCAAAAAGAAAGTTCAAAAGTGTAGTTCCATTGGAGAGCCAATAAAACATCTTCACAATGCAATTTGTTAAGTTTTGGTAGCATCGGTCAGATAAAGTCTTTGATCGGTGTCTAAACAAGTTAAAGAAAGAGACACGCCCTTTGAGCCGATGTGTCTCCACTTTGTGGAGACACATCCGCTCATGGGACGTGTCTCCTACATTTGATACTTATACTCACTCCTTCCTCACTTGTATGATATGGAAATCTACAGATGTTATACAATGTGAGAATTGACACATAGAAGAACCACAAATCTATATCTTCAACATGGTATCAGAGCAGAGTTTCGGGAGATTCGATCAGATTTGTGGATTTCACTTTATGTGATCGATTTTTTTTCTTTTTGATGTGGCGGATCAGAGAAGTAAATATAATAGATTTGAAACCATGATATGCCACTGGCAAATGAAAGGTGATGTGGTAGTGTTGACCATTCAATCCCCGTTAGCAGACATAATACACGACTCATTCGTATCAAACTCACCAGTGGTGATACAGAATGGCCTGATCGAGACTTACTATCAATTTGGTTGGAACAACATCGACATATGACTTGGGCGACGACGCCATTGTAAGGGCGACGGAGCATTCATTGTTGTGTTCACCAGGCTCGAGTGGAGCAACCCAGGAGACTATCATCTCCTCTCAGATGTCTGGGCATTCATATCATTGACGATGCAAATTGTTATCCCGGGCAATTGTGAGTGTCATCCTCAGACGACATCCAACTGAGGACGATGTCTTACCTTTTGCATAGGTTCTAATCTCAGGGAATGCTATACATACAGAGGTATCAATTGTTATCGGGAAACGATCTGATTGAGCCTCTGGCTCTGGTCGTGCTCAAGTAATGGCGAAAGAAATAAAAATAAAAAAATAAAAAATAGACAATATCTCCTTTAGTGGCTAATGGCAGGATTTGATTTGAATATGAGTGAGAAGAGAATTTGAGTGGGGTGACAGGTGTGATACCCTTTGACTGGACTGGCGTTGGTTTTCTCTTTAAAGTCGTGGTTATTAAAAATCTGATAATTATTCAAAAAGGGTTACCGGTTCTGTTTATGTTGACAGAATCTTCATAAGAAAAATAGGCTACAAAAAAGGTGGAATTTAATGTATTAAATATTTACTTATTCTCTGCTAAAGTCGTGAGCTATGTGATATCTTTCTAAACGGATCATCAATATCCTCTACTGACTGAGTTTTGTGCAAAAATAGAAAACAAAAAGGTCTGTATGGGCTTAGCCAAGTTGATATTGGATTGAAGCTTTGGAGTTACATGTTTTTGAGTTACCATGAGCTTTAAAAAAATTCTAAGGCATTTATCTGAGGTTGTGCAGTGGCCGAATGTATTGAAATATTGAGCAGATCGTGTTTTGAAGTATTTCATGATTGTTTTTTGAGTGTGAACAGTATTATATAGCATGAGTATTTGTAGTTGTTCATTCATGTGAAGTTGAGCCTGAGGTATATTAAGCCATGTGAAGTTGCTTTGTGTAGGAGTTTTTAGAAGGAGGAATCGGAGTGCATCGCAAATGTGAACATTGAGATAGTCTTACAAGTTCATTATTCGTTATAATTCGCATTCCTAGAAATAGTTCATGCTAGTTGTGAAATTTTTTGTGTAACTCAGGGATGAAAAGAGAATTACAATCTCGATTGTGATTGGTTGTACACATTGTTATCATTCTCTTTGTGCAAGGACTACGATGATGCCTTAATAGGCCTGACTCTATGGCTTGTGATCAAGCCGTGAACCTGTAGAAGGAAGGTTATGGACTGATCTAAGCGCAAGCGCAACGTTCCACACTGTGTTCTGTATTTTCATCCATCGGAATACTTAAAAGAGATGAGTATTCTTTGTTGAATTTTTGTTATATCATTTATTTGAATCTTGTGTGATTAGTAAAAGAGATTATGTTTTTTTTTTCTCTTGATTTGTGTTCACTAATTTAAGATCCTTGAAATTTCAAACTATTCATTACGAGTTATTGCTATAACCTGAGATAGTAAACTTTGTATGAGATTTCTTTGGATAGTTATGAACTCTTAGTAATCTCTTCTTAATGCTTTCAGGACATATCAAAAGGCATAAGAGATTGCTTTCAAGAAAAGCTTGATGCATCCTGTAGGTTGAAAAATGGAGACACTCCTTGCAACCTTGAGATTATGTGAATGGCTAAAGACATCTCTTTGAAAAGGAAGCATTAACCTTCAAAGGGAGTTCTATGATTCAAAGTTGCAAGGACAAATGCTAAATTCTTGAAGTACCTCTTTGACAATTGAGATCAGAATTGCTCATGTTTGTTAACCTGGATTTAACATTGGTAGCTCCGCAAACCTATTCATATTAGAGTGATCTGGGATGAGGTTGAAAAGATCAGCCTAAATCTCTACAAAGGTGTGAGATGGAAAGCATTTCTCTAAAGCAAGTATTACAGACAATTTTTGGACGAGGAGGTCAGGAGGCTGATGCAAGTACTTAGAGCTTCAGAGGGAGTCACATCTTCACTTGTTGTAATGCTTAATTCTCTGAGATAGAGAGATATGAGGTGAAAGCCTTGTTCATCTCTGAGATTGAGATGAGGCGTCATGTTGAGAGACTCCATGATGACAGGTCCCAAGATCTAACTTCAGAAGAGCCCCAAGCACACATAGTATGGCTTAAGGGGGGGTGTTGGATATAAGCCACACCCGGACTAATGATGGGCTGGCCACAAGAGGCCAGTAGCTCAGTTGATAGAGCACTCCAGCAACAAATGGAAGGTCCTAATGAATGCTCTAAGCCAGTTCATGTGCAAGCCAAAGGAGATTCATCTTATGGTTGTAAAACATATATTGAGATATCTTCAAAGCACTATTGGATTTGATTGGGCTGGGAGTGTAACCGATCAGAAAAGCACATCAAGATGTTGCTTCAATTTAGGATCGGCTATGATCTCTTGGATCTGCAGAAAACAATCTTCAGTGGCACAAAGCTCGACAAAAACTGAATATAGTGCAGCCTTTATGAGGGCAAGAGAAGTAGTTTGGCTTCGTAAATTGCTTGTGGGACTCCTTGATCTAAGCACATTGAGATCCCCTACCATTATGAGACATGGTAGAAAGGAATGTGATCCGGTTGGAGTATGTTAGTACAAATGATCAAACAACAGACATTCTCACCACACCTCTCTCCCGAATCAAGGTAGAACACTTCAGGAAGAAAATGGTATGGTTGAAATGTAATTTGATATTTATGTTTGAAATTCAAATTGTTTATAAATTGTACTAATCTATAAAGATGTTTAATGTGTAAACTCTTTTGTCATGTGTGTGACTCCATGACCTTATGGGCCTACTCCCCCTGTGTACATTATTGAAAGGTGACGATCTTTCTAATAATGAACACTTGTATTTGACATTGTAAAGTGACGACTCTACAATGATGAGTTGAACTATCATGATAGATATCATGTGACTTGATATCTGTGGACATGTCATGATAGTATCTCTTAGACACTTTGATGGATATCATGGGACTTGATGTCATTTGAAGATCATTGTGATCCTTAAGAGATAATCATGGTGGATAATTATATATCTGTGGATATGCCACATATTATGGTGGACATCATGTGACTTGATATCAATGCACGTACCATAATGAAGATATGTTATGAAGAATGTCATGTGACTTGACACTTTCAGAAGCATACCATATCTTTTGATATCACGAGTTAGGTGATATCACTTTTACTTGGTGGAAGGTTATCCTCCCTAGCTAAGAGGGAGTGTTATTAGAGTTTATCTACCCTAGATAAGAGGAAGTATTGAATAATGAAGATGTGTTATGAAGAAGGTCATGTGACTTGACACTTTCAGAAGCATACCATATCTTTTGATATCACGAGTTTGGTGATATCACTTATACTTGTTTAGAGTTTATCCTCCCTAGCTAAGAGGGAGTGTTAAGTTTTGGTAGCATCAGTCAGATAAAGTCTTTGATCGGTGTCTAAACAAGTTAAATAAAGAGACACGCCTTTTGAGCCGACGTGTCTCCACTTTGTGGAGACACATCCGCTCATGGGACGTGTCTCCTACATTTGATACTTATACTCACTCCTTCCTCACTTGTATGATATGGAAATCTATAGATGTTATATAGTGTGAGGATTGACACATAGAAGAACCACAAATCTATATCTTCAACACAATTGAACTATATTTTATAATGCTCGCTACTGTTCTAGCTACATACTAACTATTTTAACATGACAAAAAAAAATATTATCTTTTGTTTGTGCATCCTCGTCACCCAAGACTGAATCCTCTAGATCGATTGCAAAGGACCAATCCACACCAAAGGAATCTGATACTCCTACAACCACTTTTAGAAACTCCAAACACCATTTTTCCCTTTTATTGCATTCTTCCTATTCTTCTCCAAGCATTATGATAATGAACGACACCTACGACCTTAAGAAGGATGGGTTGATGGAGGTCCAAGTGCCTTGTCCTAGGAGAAACCCATAATCAACAAGCATTGCTTCATCCACCATTTTCTTCAATTCTCCTTGCCACCTTGACTTTATTAATGTCTCCACAACCACTTGAATACAATCCTTTGATTCACCTAAATCCAACATAACAATTACAAACGTATAAGCTATGTTTGTGTTAACCCAATGTTTGTGAGTTGTTAACATGAAAGTATCATCTACAACCATTCTGGTTGCATGTAGAACATCAAAAGAATTGGATTTGAACACCTTCAAATGCAACTCAGATCTCTCCTGAAGGCCATTTGTCTCAATTTTGCAATGAGACAAATAATGTTATCCATATTTTCAAATGTTGTGGCAATTGCATCCTTTCCATTTTAATCTCACCTCATCATTGTTTGGAGGTAACTAATCATTTTCATCAATTCATTTTTATACCTCCTAAGGACTTTCCATGTGTGACAAGACCAAGTAACTCATCCAATTCACACTACAATTTATTGACTCGTCATACAAAGAGAAGGAGAATCACCAATGATATTTCTTCACATTTGCCTCCCTACCATCTAGAAACTCTTCAATCATGTTGATTGCCACATTAGCTAGCTTGTCAACCTCTTTGTTTGCCTTGCAATGCACATGCTTTACTTGAACCACTTTCAATTTATTTCATCAACTCTTGACGACAACAATAAAGAATGTCGTTTAATTTCCAATTTGGGCATTTGTTATATCTGATGGTGCTAGTAGTCACAAGTAAATCTCCCTCTATAATTAGTCGATTCAAACCAAGTTTAATTCCCACTTGGAGACCTTAGAATACCACTTGGAATTCAATTTCATTACTTGTTCCTATTGAATTTTTTCACTACTACATCAATCATGGCGTCATTATGATTCCTAATTATGTAACCTATTTTTGGCAAACCAAGGTTTCCTCTAAAAGCCCCATCAAAATATATTTTGAACTACCCCACATCTAGTGGCTCCCATCTTATTTTGTTTCTTTCTTTCATATTTGGATGACATTAAGACTTCCCAAGAACAAAGATCTTGAAGAGTTGTTTTATTTACTTTATTTCCTTAATAGATATTTTATAATTTTAATTTGAATATTTGTTAGTGTGTTTTAGTTTTTTTAGTGTACACATAATATGGCACTTTGCATGGATAATTATTAAGAACATGAATAATAAAAAAATTATATTTTAAAATGAATATTATTTTATAAATATAAACTAAACAAATTTACAATATATACATGACTTCATTATTATGTATCGATTCTTGTCTCTTTCATTTAATAGCCTAATTCTCATTTAAAGACATTTTTGGCCAGAAGCCACTTTTGCTTGTTGAATTACTATACTAAGAAAAAAATCAAGAATTTAAATTGTTGCCTATCACATTGTATTGAATCATTTGTAATTTGGTTTCTTCTATTGTCTTGAGCATTCAATTTAGACAAAGATAGAACTCTTGGCCAAAACCTTAGCATTTCTATTTATGATCTTTTGGACAATAATAATAATCACCTCTTTCAAATTCAGCATGAAGTGTTGTAGAAGGTTACTTGAAGATCAATAGGACAACCTAAACACCATTAATACTAATGTAGATGAGACACAAGATATTTGCGGAAGTCTTCTTGTCAATGTACTGTGAGGCTCGGAAACATACATCAACCACTGGATCTTAAATCGGATAACGAAATTGATGAGTAATTGTCTTAGTTTTTAGGGTTTTGATTGACTGTATTTCTTTTCCTCTAGTTCTTTGTGATAGTGGCATTTATAGCCATTTAATTTAATAATGTTTTTTAATTTTAGTAAAAGACCAAAAAAATCATCTGTAATCTTGTTACTAATTATTTCTTTATTATTCTGAACTTCTTTCAAACATGTAGAATCATGTCACTTAATTTCATCAAAAGCCCTCTTTGTCAAGTGTTCCAGAAATGAATGACCATTTCTATCATACTCAACACAATTTATTTGAGTTATAAAAATAAAAAATTATTACATGTCTAAGCTTTTGCCAATGGGTATCGATATTGCACGGTGAACAGGCTTGCAAATACTACCATTAGCTAGCAACATCCTGCTTGGCCTTTTCTTCCTACCATTCTGTGTGAACAGAAAATAGAGTCGAGGATTGTTCCTACTACTGTAAGTACTCCTCTTAACATGATGTCATTAGTAACTTTTTCCTTGCAAAGTCCTTTAGGTAAAAGCTAAGGGAGCAATCCCTTTGTCGATGTACATTCGAGACAATGGCTTGCATGAAACAATGACTTGCATGTGAAAGTATTTTAATTACAGCAATGTAAGTTTGATATATTTCCACATCTATGTATTAGGATTAACAAATTCATTTGGTAGTCGATACATAAAGATTTCATTGACCACAATTAAAAACCCTCCAGCGCTTCATTCCCTGAAACATGCAAATATTGTTTCTAAAAGCATAATGCAGAGAGAATGAATCTTACGCACACAAATGTATACTAACACCACAAATATCATGTCCACAGATCATGCACTTAATGACATTGTTCTTTAGCCTGTAATAATAACATTGCCAACTACCAAAAAGGCACTTCCTCACTTTGACTTACGAGATATACACTCCCATTCAATTACCGTATAGATATGACAAAACTGCTAGAACCCCTATGAAAATAATTATATTGAGAAAATAATTAGATTGAAGAGGCTTATCTGGGCTCCCTCCAACAGCTAGATATTCAGCACGCATTTTCGCCTTCATCGAATCAGATATCTCCTTCTGCACTCAAATATGAGGGGTCATTCCCCTATACTTGTATCTCCTTATTAGCTTTATTTATTATTAGTTCCTTGGAAATCTTGTGCTATAAAAATTCACATAGGATGATGGTCTAAGCCTGCATACCATGAAACATTTTAATACACAACCACATATTCAAAGAAAAGAAGATGGGAACTTATATGAGACTGCATATCCACAAAGGAAGGAATATTCCTTTTGGTCTCTGACTTTTGTGATGGCAATTACAATAGAAAATTCAGGACCAAACAGTAAAAAAAATGTACTTACATTGCTTTCACTTCCCACAGTGGAGTATTTGGCAGCTACAAACTTTTCCCCAACTGGTGTTTCACGACCATCTGCAATAGAAATCCCCTGCATTGTACATCATCACAAATTCAGATGATTCTTAGCAGCAACATGACTTCTAATTGCCATGCAAAGAAAGTAAGATATGTTCAACTTTGAATAGAACTTTTTCATCTGCTAAGATTATATTAATTTCTTGACATCACCAGATGGATGGATAGATAGAAGTGGTGTGGTTATCCATGTAGATACCTATCTGTAAATATAATTTCTTACAGGAAAACATATTAAACTCAACTTAGCCAATCTGCCCAATAATACCTTAAGGTTTTAGTTAATTTGCAAAATTACAATATTAAAAGAGCCATATTAAATAAATTGCAATAGACAGTTTTTTTTGTCAAAAAATATTTAAGTGTATATAAAAATTTAAAATATCAAGAAACCTTAGAACTGTTGGGAAGGTGTGTTGTACACCTTGCATAATAATATTTTGTCATTATTATAACGTTGGGCCTTCATGGAATGGAGCACCACATTAAATAAGAACATTGAGATTCCCCTCCTAAAATTGATCATGCCACTTGGAATGTCATCTATAACATGGGAGATACATTGTGTTAAGATCATCTATGACATGGAAGCTACATAAGAACAATTATGTTGGGGGTTACAAAGACATTGGGAAAAGGCATCTTTTAACTGGCTAAAATCAGTAGTCTGTAAGAGCAATTGAATGCTCCAAATGGAGCATTTGGTTTAGCAAGCTCAGTACACAATTGTAGGGGTCAAAGAAAACTCATGGAACATTGAGATTCAATCACGAGATTTATAGGCACATCGGTCTGATTGGAGGACTTTGACCAAGGTATGAGCTCTTGATTTTGAGCCCATGGTTTTGAAAAGAAATTTTATTTCCTGGTTTACCCTGTGCTTATAAATCAAGTGCTTGGCATTGTGTTCGGACATGGTTTTGCAACAGGTTTCCAAAGCAGGTACATGCTGTTGGATTGATCACAGGATTGAGGATACAAGACCTCAAATCAGCTCAAGTATATGAATATCCCTTTATATTATAATCATTCTCATTGATAGCATATTGAGTGGTCTTGTGCTGTTGATAGGTTTTCCCAAAAAGTGTTCCCAAGATATATCCTATGTTCAGTGTGCATGGCATTGATTTAATTTCACACACAACCTATTTAACATCACTTCTCTAATGGTTATTTATATTTCCTTTCAAGAACTATGTTATTCTCATTGTTTTAGAGGTTCAATTTCCTTTGTGCATAGGAAACTGTTGAAGATGACTTTTGAAACATTATTTCCAGACCTCAACTAATACTATGCTAAATAAGTTTTTCATTTCCTATCTCCCTGATAAATACTCTCAAAAAATAGGCTTGCCATCACTATGAATATGAACTTAAAAAAGAAAAAAGAAAAATGTTTAACATGTGAACAGAATATTTTAGGAGTTTAGAAACGTAAAATCACAATGATCAAAACTGGCATCAAGGTTGCTTTCACGTGAACCTCTGTATAATCCTTAAAAAATGCATCTTGATTGACTTCATATTTCTCAAATAACATAAATAATTTTAAAATCCGGTTCATGATGGAGCATTAATATATTTGACTTTTTAAGCCACCATATACTTACCCTTCATTTTATCCTAAAAGTATTGTCCTAAAGTTATAAGTCGATTCATTTTTACTATCAAGTACAAAAAAATAAGGTTGCTTTTCAAAATCCTATTAAAATATCGAGAAAATGCCCTTGCTATCAAAAGTCAATTCTTTCTTTCAGTCTCGAAGAATTGTCAAAAAATATTAGTTTTATTTAAAATGTATAAAACAAAATGTCTCTTATACATGGACAGAAAAGGAAGGCCAAGATGGACAACAGCTTTGAATGACAAGAGGACCCTAAAAGTCAAAATTATTGAGGTTAAGGTCAAACTTTAAAAGATTGTATAGTAGCAATAGCATTCACTCTAGCCTACTCTCCTTGCTATTGTTGTTATGGCAGACATAAAATGAAAACTTCTCCACATTGCTCTTGTTTATCACTCCCAAGTACCTCTAGCATCATCCCCTCTGTCCTCTTCTACCTATATCACAGTCTTTAATATTGTTGATGTCCCATCTTTCAAGGAATCCTTATAGTAAGAGTCATGCCATTTAGCTATTCCATACCACTGAAAACCTTACTGCCACCCTTGGTCATGTCCCCTGATGTTACAGCTTGGACATGCAACCTTACCCTCAAGGACAGATGTTCAAGGATGAGGTGGGGCATTCTGTGGGAATGGGTTATCCTTAAGAGTCTAAGACATAGTAAATACTAAATACTATGTGAACCTATTGGAGTATTTTTATTTACAATTTTGCACCAGTACACTGGTAAAATTCACATCTTACCCCATACACCTTTTTAAAATGTTTAATTGTATTTGACTACTTTTAGGTTCTGTTGTAATTTGAACCTAGAATTATAACTTGTCAACGATGGAACCATGTATGTGAATGATGTTTTTATTGAGGATAACATTATGATTATGGATAAATGATAAATCTATATTTGTATAATTGTGCTTGGATTCACATGAAATATTACTTCAATGCATTAAATGACTTCGAATGGTATCTGATGGTGGTTAATGACATAATGATGTGTTTCTTTCAAATGAGATGTCAGATGAATACACATATATATGTGATCTTTATTCTATGATGGTCCTAATCCGTTATCATTGTGCATTTGGTAAGGTGCACTAGTCATGACTTTGGGAGAGAATGCAGTACTGGATTAGATGACATTGCAGAAAACAATGTTGAAACAATGTTGAAAGTGCCATATTCATATTGCATTGACATTTATTAATTTTGTGTGGTAAAGTAGTTGGTGTTGTAATCTTGTTTGCCATTTTCCTTTAGTGTTTTTTTTCCTCGTTACCATGACTCAGTTAGAGATTGCTTGTGTTAATGGATAGTGAAATGACTTGGTTAGTCCACTGGCTGACTTCAGTTAATGTTTCTCTTGGCAAACACTATTATGAGTTTGGCATAGCCAAAGACCATAACAACGCTCTTCAGGCAGCATGTCAATGTGATTTCAGTATATGTTTTCCTCTATGCCTTCAGTTGAATTCTTGACTTGAACAGATGACCTTGGATGGTTAGCTTTATTAACCTTATTGTGTTATTATAGCATTGGTAATAGTTTTCCTTAGTATTATAGGTGAAATTGACATTCTGAGAAATATTGACTTGTGGCCTCTGCATCTCGAGCTTTTGTAAAACTTGTAATTTTCTCTATTTATGTTTAAGGCCGGAGGTTGCTTTTAGATAATTTTTTATTTTCTTAAGTATAAGGATTCAATTTCATATCTATATATAATATATGCATATATATGTATTTCTTGAGTACCTATATATTTGTGTCACTATTGCTTAGAAAGATCTTGAAGAGATAAGTAGCGTCCTGCATGGTGTCAATGGAGGCATGCATGTGTGAGTGAAGACTTGTGTAAACGGATATATGTTTATAGCATGTGTTTGGATTGTGTGTAACTGTAGATGTCTACTTGAAGTTGAATTACTAATTAGGTGAGTTGAATTTTAATTCATTTATAATAGCCCACTAAAAGTTATGCTTTCCATCTTTAGATCCTTGAATGGCATTAATTTTTAAACAATATTAAGAATAGGAGAGTGGGAAATCTAAGGATAACTTCAAAGGATATATGTTTTTGGTCTATGTGTCATTGTCTTCCTTTTATATGAGTAATTAGTTATTTGTGAATGTTCTTGATTAAATTCTTATTTTGCTTTACATGTGCCTTATGCCTGGAATTATGTGCATGGTTATATGGCTACTGTCACAATTACGTTAGCGACCTAGATAGACCTTAGTTAGTTGCCTCTTTGTGTGTGCAATATTGGATCACACCCACACAAGCATATACACCAATAAGAATGGCGAGAATAGATAATACCTGCATTGATAACCATGCATGCTTTACATATCAGACGAAAGCACTGATAATCTTTATAGACTTAAACAAAAACCAAGTTGATCTCTACATGTAATTAGGATTTGGGCAAAAGAAAGTGATAAGGTGTGGATAAGGCATATTAAATCCTTGAGAACCACCATAAATACCCATTTACTAAACAAGGTCACCACTCTCCTAAAAAACCACAACCCAACTATAACAGCTGTATGGAATTCCTGGAAGGTTATTGTTGGCCTTGGAAACTAGGAAAGTAATAGTACTATGAAACTGAAACAATTGCAATCAAGCCAAGACCCTACTAGCCTAACCCATTAAGATCAATTTGGAAAACTTGTCAGCTTATTTGAAAGTTCAGTGAGTTTGTGGCCAGCAACTGACACTCATGATCCTCTACTTGCTAGAATCTTTATAAATTAATATGTATTAGGACTAATTTATTGGGCCAATGCCCATGATCCTGATTGTTTGTTCACTCTGCAACTTATGTTCCTTATGAGTGTATGCCATACAGATGATATGGTACTCACTTTCCTATTATATATATACTTGGATATTTGGTGCGACTGTTTATGGTCATGGCATGCACTCCAGCATTCCCTCACTCTGGATGGAGTGATCAGTGCACGACAATCTGGATAAGGGTCAGCCAACTTACTTCTTAAATCCTTGTGACTCAAGATGGTCCCCGCAAGCCAACTTCAAGCTGCAGGCAGATTTAGAGTGAAAGATGAGATTATGATACAAGATTTGTATCTAGGTATAATGCCTTGATAGACGATCTTTGTATCTTGTAAACTGCCTGGGTATTTATGTACTCAGAAACTAATGTGATGAAAAATTATTATTATTGATTGTGTCAAAGGATTACAGGAGTCTATTTTTACTTCTTAATGCTAAAGATGGAACAATGAAGTAATTGTATATGTTAGTTTAGTTAGTTGTTGATGATCTCTAGATATTATCCTACCCTCCTAAGAGTCAGCTTGTAGTTGATGATGAAACAAATAAAGGATTAGAAATACACTTAAATAATGTTGCAAAAACAAATGGGTCCCTTTTGGGGAGCTTAAAGAAACAAAAGAGGCATAAGTGTAACAGAGGTCACAAGAATAGGTGAGGATGCTAAACTCTGAAAACAAGGAATAACATTTAGAAGCCTATGAAGTATGAACACACATGTTTTACAAAGTGAACTAGTTCTCATCCCTTGCCCCCCTTCTCAGGCTCCACACCTATCAAAGATGTCTTTGACTATATAGTCTATATCATCCCCTATCCAAATACATCTTGTCTTGCCACCTCATCCTGATTAGTGAATTCCATCTCTTTTAGATCCATACCATCCCCATCTCCATCCTCATCTTGTGCCTCCTCGAACTCCTTGCCTGATTTCTCCACCTCATACTCAGCCTCATTACTTTCCTCTCCCTCCTACACCATCTCCCTTGTTTAAAAATTTGCATATCATTTGATGCTTCTAGAGTCCCTATTGACTGATCCTTTTCCTCAATTCAAGGATGGAACGGCCCTAGCATCATCTATCTATATATTTACAGTTTCTCATCCTTTGCTTGTATTTGAGTTGTTAATTTAAAGGAATTCATTCGTATACCCATCAAGTCAATAGTGATGTGTAGATAATGCTTATTTTGGTGCTCCCTTTGATTAGATCATAGTATAGTTAGGTGAGAGTCACATAAACCCTGTTGTACCCAACATCTTGCTCGTACATATTTACAACATTGCATAAACATAGTACAAAAGTGTGAACCCTTGTTATTTAGGAACGAAAATGCAATATGTCAATAATAGCCCTCATGAGATTAGAGATATCTCCCCTCCCTATGTATATATAGACATATATGCATACTAAACCCAACTTTGCTGATCCAGCTACAACCAAAGTAGCTTAATTGTTGACTTAGTGGCAAAATTGCAATGTTCAAGATTTTAACTAACAAAATGACCATAGACAGGCATTTTATGAAAACACGTAAAGCTCGTGTGAATTATGATGTATAAAATATCAAAATACCATAGCAGAACTCTTTTTTCCTGATTGTTTTGGAGGTTCCTTTTCTTTCAGCATCATGCATAAGGGACTGTTTAAGACAGCTTTTGAAATAATATTTTCAAACCTTTATTAATACCATGATATGTGAATTTATCATTTCTGATCCGCCAAATAATATCTCATAAAATTAAGCTTACCATCCAGTTGATCACATGAACATCATGAAATAACACAAAAATGAAAAATTATTATGACAGGCAGAGAGTCTTCAGGAGTTGAGCAAGTTTACATCAGGAGGGTCAAACTTGGCACCAAGGTTACTAAGTTTTGCATGAGCCTCTGCATAATCCTTGAAAAAGGCATCCTGATCAACTGCATATTTCTCAGCATACACCTGTAAAAATTTAAAAATCCAATCAGCAGTTTCCTTATATTGAAACGAAATCAACTATAGGTATCCTCTAAAATTTTATTTCAGATGCACATATCCTTCACTGAGTTGAATTATCTTGTAAAATATTTCTCAATTTTTTCAAAAAGGAGAAAAAGGTTTCCTACAAGACTCAAGATATTTGCTTAGCATTATTAGTATGTTATGTCAGTGGAAAGATTGATTCTTTTGACATATTTCATCAATATTCTTCAGCTTCTTTGAACTTGCATAAGTTGACATTAAGCTTTGTTGGATTCAAGATGGAGTTTAAAATTCTCAGCTTTGCAAAAATAAGGGCAGGTTAAAATAAAGTACTCTTTTTGAGCATGAAGAACCAGAAAGAAAGAAGGAAATTATATTAACAACCACAAATGACCAGAGTAGGTCCATGGGGACTCTAAAGTACAACCAGTTAAAGAATCACCTTGAATCCAGGATCTTCAAAAAGAACAGCGTCAGTTGGCAATACCAGAAGATCTAGGTCCCTCCTCTCTTTTATGTCCTTCAAAAAATCAAGAAAATAAAACTTTTGCTCATTCATGATCAAGGTAAAATCTAGTACATGAGGTTCAATTCAGCTCAACTCTGTACCTTGAAATAAGAATTATCAAATTTAAGCCACTCTACTGTCCATGATTGACCTCCTGGTGCCCCAGGACCATCTTTCTGCACCAAAGATAATCACATGTTATTCAAATTTACACTATTCTAAATTAAAACACTTCAGGAAGTTCCCACATTCCTTAATTGTCTTATTATGTAACCCTATAATTAAAAGTCAGGTGCCAACGTGTTTACATTCGCCATATATGTTGAAATTTTATACCCAAATGTCAACCTTTTTTACAAGTGCAGAAGTAAGCAGATTACCCCAATCAACCTACACCCAAAGTACTATATTTATTTATATTTATCTACTAAGGTTATATCAAAATGCCCTAGGAGCATACCAAGTGGTATCAGTCTATCAGAGCATCTACTAATTTCTTGGCCTGTATTTGCCTTCCAAGGCAATAATGTGTGGCCATAATTATTTGATTTCTAAGACCTGTGGCTATCCTATTATTGAATTGTATCGGTGAGACCCATTTCTCTAATTGTCTGAGTTTGACATTATATATGGCCACTGGTTTTATCAGTACCACACAACAGTTTAGTTATTTATCCAAGTATTATAGCCAGTCATATGGAAATATGGCATATGGGGACAGGGGTGTCATTTTAAAATAGGATACAGGAATATATGAATAATGGTACAGGTTATATCCCATTTAAATATAAGACTTCAGAGCTGTAGGTAGAGGTAGAGGGGCAGAACTGAAGTTTCCTGGTGACTATGCTTTAGAAGATTTGTTGTAATAGATAATAATCGCCCTGGAATATTTAGCCAGGAACTTCATCATCAATTTCCAACACCAGGATTGGCTCTGAAGGAAAAATGCTCTAGATTTATTAGGCTTCCTCTTTCCTCAAGTTTTCTCTGCAGGTTGTTGTGTCAAAAGCTATTAATGCCATTTATGAATCTCAAAGAGCTCTCTCTAATGTAACTGCAGCAAATAATTCTACTTTAGCAGTTACACATACTTACTGTGTATTTGGTTTCAGGCTTGCCCCAGCCACTACGCTCTGGCCTAGACCTTCCAAGGGTGTGTGCACCAGACAATGCAACAATTTCCTACAAAAAAATCAATACTTATTTTCCACTTGTTACGAGAGAGCTTACAAACCTCACAAGAATTGTTATGCAAATAGATGAAAATAAGTTTGTATTCAACCTTATCTGTTAACCCCATTCTGTAGAAGACATCCCGCAGATGATCTGCAGGTGAAGGAGGACCAGCATCTACAATCACAACAGAAAAGCATTTTAGTTTGCTGCTATCCAAAAGCTCATTTTTTTGTCAAAGTCTTTGTAAATCTAGTAGAACACAATTTTGAAACCATACTGAATTAACTGGACATCTCACAGCCTGTTCAGTGTAATAAACAAAATCCTCGTCAATACCATACCAAATGCCACAAGGCTTCTCCGCCCATAAATACTTAGGTATTATGACACAAGATAATTTCAAAAAGAGCTACATACTGGGGAAGTCTGGATACACTCTGCAAAAGAATAATCTAGGCTTGATAAGCCATTTTGCACACAAAGATAGAGTTTCTCTTGGGATTGCTTTGTTTCTTGTACACCTCACCTGTAATTTTGAAATGGCACTTGCCTCCTAGTCTTAAAAAGTTACTCCCACACACCATAATCTTGTGAATGCGTTTCTTGACTATGTTCCTTTGGCACTTGTGCTGACCACCCATTAAAGACTGAATGTACTTTTGTTAAGTGTTTTCTCTGCCTGATCTGCATCAACCATGGCAATCGTATTCGACTTTCAGATCCAATGCATGTGCAAATTCTATGGCCCAAGAAAAAAATAGCTAGACTGACTGTTGCACTTAACTTGTTTTCCCACACAAATAGTCCAGAAATGTCTGGCAAATACCATACAATTTTCCTGATGGGATTTCCCGACATATAATAAAGCTCAGCAAAGACCAAGATACCATCTACAGTAGGAAGTGTTGTCTGCGCTAGTATGTTTGCATCAACTCTTTTATGCAGTCTTAGTTTTCTGCTCTCCCTCTCTTACTAGGGGATTGCTCTTCTATTATTTTTCTTCTAGAGTTAATCCATATTTTAATCTCTTCAATAGTAAATATTTGTTCTACTTTGACCTATTTCCTTCTGCTGGAACATAATAAGTTGGCATTCTCTTCTGCCCAACTCCTTTCATATCTGTCAAATGTCTAAATATCAATCTGATTTTTGGTTAATGCCTGTCCATGAACACTATTAATTCACTTCATGTCATGAGCAAGCTATGACTGTTTTATTTTGAATCTAGTATTCTTCTTACTACCATAACTCTTTCTTCTTTAGTTCTTTGCTAAGTCATTGACTTTTTTCTAGTTTCATATTTACAGGGTTTCACCTTTCAAGGTTTCTTCATCTCTACCTTTTTTGTGGATGTACATCACTAAAAAATCTTAGTCAGCAGTTTTTGTTCTTGCCTTTTTAGGTTAAATCAAAGGAACACCACTCATTGGCAGTTTGATTAACATCTATAGCATCATAGGTCCTAGCAGCACTAATTTTGTTACTGATCCAAAGAAATATAATATAAAATTGACATACATGTAGCTCAAATTAGTTATTATGAAATGAAACATGAAATCTGAATTGCACAAATGAAATCAGAATCTAGGGAAAACATTCAATAGAATGGCAAAACAACTAATGGAAGGTCACATATTGTACTAGAAGACATGTTGAACAATAAAACCATAGATAAGCAACACTCAATGATGAAATAAGCATAGATCAGCATGAGGGCCAACACAAAACCAATTTTTGAGACACATTTTCAGCATTGAAAGGCATAATACTCAATGGAAGCTCTCCTCGATATTTCCCATGATTAGTTGCACATCATACCTCTCCTATTGCAGCCGTTATAGGATTGTTATGTACATAGTTTGCATACTCAGACTCAGCAGACCAAAAAAATTCAACTCAGCAACTTTAAAAAAATACTTGAATTTCTTAAGAAAAAATGAAAAAATGAAGTTTGAGACTTTGCCTTTTCAGATGTACATTTTCTGGCACCATGGCTGCAAAAACCCTCATGACTGTAAATTGCAAATATAAAAGCCCTGAAATTGCCTGTAAATCACAATTTGATATGAAACCTAAATATGAGGGTCTTCGCAACTTGATTGGACAAACACCTTGTTCTTTTGATGCCCTCACAACATGTTTGGTTTCTTTATCTGGTACCTCACAACAATTGGCGACAGCAAATTGTGACAGGATTTTCATTTGGGCATTTCCTTCACAGTCTAGGGTGAATTTTTCTGCATTTCAACATCCAAACCTGTGTCCAGATGATTCTATTCACCAAGTACTCGCAAGTAGTCATCAAAAGTTACTATTTGAGTAACTCAGCCTCATTTTTTTCCTATGAGTACTCGGTGAGTATGTCTACCATGGAGATGACAAGATGTGTCACCTTTGCCTTCTCCAAAAGGTGGAAACAAAGGAGCACTTTATTTCTAATTGCCCTATCTGCTATGAGTTGCAAGGAAGATATGATTGCTTGTACAAAGATTCAAGCTATTTCCCAACATGGATTACTAAGTTCATGCTATTCTACTGTGGATAATATCAGATCTTGTATTCAATCTTTTATGGTGGTTGATGAGAATGTCCATCCTCTATCCTCTCTGCAATCAGATACCGATCAGGGCTGGTGTCCACCTTCAATCACAGTCCCCATCAGCATTATCTTTTTTGGTAATTAGTATTCCTCTCACATGGTTATTTGTATTCTTTTCATACATTATGTTGTCTTTTCAGATGTGTTTTGGTTTTACCCATTCTAAGTTCCACCCCCTGATTAGTTTAAATATTTTTCTATTATACTTATAGCTTATGGCTTGTGGCCTCTCATTTCTTATAGGAGTTGACGTTCATTTTTATTCCCTCTTGCTATTCACTGGACAATTTTTTAGTCCGATTGACCTACTCTCACCATTAGTAAACACCTATGATTTCTTCCATTCTTTCTTTCAAAATTCTGCTACAACAAATTGGGCTAGAAGATATGCTCAATTTGGAAATTATTCTGCATGCCTAGAAGGTTGATGCCTTAATTCTATAAATATATTTCTTCTGTTTTATGTATGTGTAATCCATTTTGATGCTGCTGTAACAGATTTTGTGTATTTGTAATACAAAGCTGCTATTTATACATTTATGAGGGCTGTTAGGGAAGTTTCCAAAAGACCCAACCTTAAATATGCTGTAAATAGTCTATAGATATTTATTTAACCCTAATGAACAATGTGTTGTCTTTGTTTTGTTGTGGGATGCTATGTGATGTATAATGAAATTGATACTCTATTATTTTTGGAATTGCAATGAAATTATAACAGTTCTATAACTATATGAAGGAAGGTACATGAAATGCAGGATGAATGGGTTATAACGTCTTATGGAAACAACTGCAGAATTTGAGAATTCCTAGGCAGTGAGGTTACATCCATGCATGTGTTCGACAGTATGAGTTAAGAATGAATTATGATAGTCACATGATTCCCTTTAACTACTGTATAATTGTATTTGAACTCTTTATTCAGTTGGTGTACATTAGGATCCAGTTCATGGCTGGAACTGAAGAACAATCCTGCACATTATCTGGTAAACACAGTTGTAGGGCTAGGATAATGAAAAATAGGATAACTCTAAGTAGCTCACCGAAAGTGTAGAAGCATCACAAAGAGTTGACAAAGATTATGTCCTATTCACAATTAGAATAGGTTACAAAGAATTACCAAGAATAAGGCTGGCAATGCAGGTCCCCACAATCAAATACGGGAATGCACATCCATCTGATTTCCCAAGAGACTATGGGGGATTGTCCTATGCTTTTGTCATTTTTTGTCTGCTTTACAATATGCACAATACAAGTATCTATACATGAATATACAAAAGGAATAATGACAAGTGGCAAACCCATAGGGTGTTAGTTGTCATACATATATGGAGCCAATTCCTAACCCTACCAAGTGTCACGTGCACATGGAAGCATAACATGTGGATTATGCAATTCTATGTGTCACACATGTATGGTTCAACGTGAAGTTGCAAAGACAGAGCATGTGCATAGCATGTAAAATAGTGTGCAATGTAGAGAAGTATAAAGCATATGCAAAGCATGATGTTTGAAGAGGTGATAGCAATGTTTGTGAAGCTTGTGTGCAAAGAACTCCAAACACAGTGTAGCACAACTGTGAGGTGCATGTAACTGTGAGATCATGCGATACGACTGAGGCACATACCATGTAGTTGTGTTGAGTTGTGTGGTTGTGAAAAACCACTAGATGTACATCTATGCAAGGGAATGGTCCATGGGCTATGATGTAATGTTGTCCTAAGTCAATGCATGAGACTACACTAGGATTATTCACTCACCCTTTCTTGAAGAGCAATGGTCCTCATTGCATTGGTACCATGAGCTAAGGAAGTTGCACTCAAATCATTTGCCCTTTCTTAAAAAGCAATGCCTCTATTGTGTGTGAAAGTGAACCAAGAAACTCTACTCACGGATGTAGGAAATCTCTATACTTCAAAATTTGAAAAGGAGTGTATGTGTACCCTTGATGCCTTTTCAAGGCATGTAGAAGCTCGTTGTACACACGAGAGGATTGTGGTAAGTGGTGCAATTAATGGTGCACAACGAGGTGTAGTGTATTGCTGCTGAATTGAGATTTTAACTATAGATGCTTGTAGGTCTAACATTAAAAGAATGGTATAAATAGACTCATATTGCCTTGTCAAGGAATGTGTGAACACTTTCTATACATAAAAGTGAATTATAGACAACATGCAAAGAACACTATGAATTTAGAGAATGTTTACTAATATTGTGTTGCCGCAAATTCTAAAGTGTGATTTGCAAAATGTGCACATGTTGACTTTGTGGTGAACCAATTTGAAGTAGTATTGATAGATGTTGTCTAGAAAATACAATGCCTTGCATTATACTCCTATAAACAAGAAATTCAGTTATGACATTAAGCTACAAATTGCAAAAGAAGCACATTTGTATCTTGCATATAGTTTACCTGCAAATTACATCATAATAAAAATGCTGGAACATAGTATACCTGGAAGTTTCCCTTCTGGTGGGCAATCTTCAGGTCGTGGTGCATCTACTCGCCCATATTTCATAGGAATTTCGGGGCCTCCAGCATCCTGAAATTCTCAGATGTTCAGTCAGAGGTTATGAAATAAAAAGCATAGAAATTGATTGAGTAAAAAGTGCATGATGCTTGCAGAACCACTGACATCAAAAGACATTTGCATTCCTGAGAGAGAGAAAGACCTCAATGGCTGTGGCACTTGCTAACTGGAACAAATCTGCATATGTAATATTTGTATATTTGTCCTTGATGGGCTGCAAGAGCTTTAAAGCATTTATGAGACCTGTAATTACATCGAAAGGCATCAGAATTGTTCAAAATATTAGTTTAAAATTGGAAAGAACTTATAAAGGTGAGAATTTACCAGCATTTGCTTTGTGGTTTAGTTCTATCTCAAATCGCAAGCTTCCATTGGCCCCACCACACTTAGGCCACTCTTGAATGCTCTTATCATATGTGCCAGCATCATGCCATCCCAGTCTTATCTGTAAGGAATCTCGGTATCAGTGAATAGTGCATCTATAAAATGTAAGGGTGACTTGGACTCCTATAATTCATCTTGCTGATCTTATAATTCATCTCACTGATCTTATAACTCATCACAACTGTAATCTTATGACATTGTAGTGTGTACGACTGTTGCATATGTTGATTTGAGTAACTGTTGAGATTTGATTTTGTTATGGTTAGTTTATTTACATGTTTATGTGACAGCATTAGCACACTTTGTTTCTTTGTGGAGGAGACATTTGACCACATCAGTTATCATAAACTATGACGATGAGATATGAAAATTTTTTAGTCTAAGAAGTTTGTAAGAAGAGGACTTTTTGGAAGGAGATCAAGCAAGAAAAGGCTTCCAATATATATAGTCATGCAACCAATGAACCATCATGGTTTATTGGATTATTATTATATATATATATATATATATATATATATATATATGTTGTCATGCATAAAGGCTTCCAACCACTTTGGGATTAATATTTTCAACCACTATGATATATTAGCAATATCACGATGCACATTTTTAGGCATATCCAACTTGAGGAGGAGACATTTTTTAGGCTTGTGGAAATGGACTTTTTTAGTGTTTTTAGCCACAAATGAGGACAGGAGAGGCCAAGATATGAGGATTTGCATATTTTAGTTGTAGAAGCAATTTCAAGGCATATTTTTTAAGCTAGTGGGAGGGCAATTTTTTTTATTTTTCAGCCATAGAAGAAGAGAGAGCCAAGATATGAGGATTTGGACTGGGATTTTTTTTTTTTAAATTTTCAGCCACAAAAGAGGAGAGGAGAGGCCAAGAAAGAAAACATGCTTATTTGCAACCAATCAACTATTATGTTAGTAGGAGGGCCATTTCCATTATGGCATCACCTCCATTAGCATAAGGATCATGCAATCATAGCATGTTGCTATATGTTTCCATGGACCAAGTGATGAAAGTAGAATATACATCCATTTCTTCCATACTTATAACCTTTTTCCTATTCTATGATGGTCGTCTCTGTACCATTTTTCATGACATACCATTCATTTTTACCATTTCTGCTGCATGTAATGAAAAGGGAAATAGGGAGTATTTAATTGAGTTTAGCATAAAATAAGTAGAAAAATAATTACTGATTGTGTTTATTAATTTTGGTACCGTTTTATCAACTTATAGCAACATAGGATATAATTGTTGAAGACAACTTATGTGGCAGCTTCTATAGCAGTGGTCTAATGATTGAAGAAATTGCTTTTATTAAATGTGAATTTGTGGTTGTTCTAGTTGTCCCTAAATCTTCAATCAATAACAAATGTGTACGTCATAGAAAAGGCATGCTTTGATTAATAAAAGGCTATTTTGTTAGACTATGATAAGCTGAAAATATGTTGAAAAATGGTTTTATTGTTTGTATTTCTAAGGCCATCAACCTAACAAAGCAGATTTATTTTGAGTAAATCCTTAAAGCACCATTCTCTATATAATAGCTTGCAGGGATAGCATAAAGCCTAAAGGGAAAGATGTACAATAATAAAAGGCTATTGTTGTGTTTTGGTGTTGAATTTAGCGAATCTATTTTATTAAATGTTACAGATAAGAAGCAAGCGTATTAGCTCAAGTTAGCAAGAGTATCTTCATCACAAGAATGTGAAGCAGGGCCCACTCATTGGATTGTATTTGTTGATGATCAACTGCTCCTTTATTTACTATTTTTTAATATGATTTGATTTATTTATAGGTTTGCAGTTTGTGTGGATAAATATTATCACATTTGTGTTTATGTTAGAATGAATCTAATGTTGTAATAAGTAATTAAGTAAAATTTTGATTTAGAAATCTCAGTAGTAGTTTTAATATTCATGATTGCTTTAGCAATAGTAATCTTATTTGTTTTATGAGCTATTTTTGTAGTTGTTCCTGTCAACAATGTCAATTTTTGTTATAAATGTCCGTGTGACTAATATTGTATTCTGTCATTTCCTGTAGCCAGTAGCCAGTTTTATTTTCTATTATTTTCTGTAGCATAGTATAAGTTGTTTCTGCAGTCAACATTATTTCTTCAGAACATAGGCATTATCCTTATCCATCTTTCCTTCATAGGATAGCTGCTACATACTATACTCAACCTGGTTACCTGCAGCCCTTGTGCACTTTATCAGTATGCCTTTTATAAGCTTATGCTCCCAACACCTTGATATTAAATTAAAATACTAGTTTAATCTGCTGTAACCAGCTTAGGTTTATCCAATCACTAGGCCTTCTACGTAATGTGGAGATTTTTCTTTTGGACGTAGATATGAAGATTTTTTTAGTAATAGAAGTTGAAGCAATGGCACAAGGATTGTAGTATTTTAGACTATAAATGTTGCCACAGACCAAACTTTCCAACCCATATAAGACTAATTTTTTTGAATGTAAATATTATGATTTTTAAGTTGTACAAACAATTCCAAGATGCTATTTGAAAGAAAATGTTTTTAGGCATTTGAGAGTTAAACACAAGCCACTATATGAATTGTTGTTTTGAAAATGGTTTAAATGATCTGAATTGTTTAAGTGCGAAATAATTCCAAATATGAATATATCGAGGTTGGATGTATATTATGGGGACTTGTCAAAGCATTGTAATAAGTATAGGAAATATGGGCAGAGTGATAGAAGCCAGACATAAAAAAAATTATATGCAAATTAATATTGCTTCCATTCCATATCCCGTCCAATACACATTACATACATATATATAGGAATTGTATTTCCTATATTCTAGGAAACCTCCTCTAACGACGACTCTAAATATATGAGTTGTTTTAACAACTCAAACAAACACACTCGTACAACAAAATAAGTCTATTCATATGACTTAACTAACCTAACAATATTCCTAACACTCATAATAACTATGTGAGTAATAATTTAACTCACTTTACCTCACACTAACATGTGAACACTAACATAAATTCCCAACAATAAGTTATAATTTGTTAAAATACTGTTGAGATAAGGCAACTTCAGATTAGAGAACAAACAAGAGAAGAGGAAGAGGAGTTCAAACTGGTTAGGATTTCAAGTAGACTGCAGGCAGTTTCATATGACCGAAATGAGATGGACACCATTTGGGTAGGGAATCTGTAGTTCCCTATCCTCATTTGGGCATGAGGCCTTGTGGTCTCGTTTGCCTGCCATAGGAAATGGAAGTTCACCATGACTTAGCTTATAAAATGGCACAACCGTTACTGCAGTCAAGAGAAATGAGGGTTGAATATCATTCATTTGTTGTTTTGTTTGTTTGTTAGGCACAAGGTAGAGCTTGTGAAAATGTGTCAACTCTCAGAAGCATTGCATACCCATATTTTTGTGTCTAAAGCTGTGTTACACAGGGACACGTCTCCGACTCTCCACCCCTCAAACCCCTGTCCCCATCCCTTGAGGTGTTTCGGGGATGGGGGGACGTTAGGGGACATCCCCTAGTCATCCCCCTCAAATCAAGAAAATGCGAAAACGCCCTGAAACATGTTCCCAAAATCGGGGACAATAGGAAGCACAGAAGGGATGCCTGGCCATCCCCAAGGTGGTCAAGGATATCTCATACATCCCCTGACCGTCCCAAGGACGGCCAGGCATCCCCTGTTGAAAAACAATTTTTAATAATGTTTTTAAAAATAATCGTTCATAACATTTAAAAAAGACTGTTAAATATATCATGACAGCATTATAACAGAAGCAATAAATATATCATGACAGCACTATAACAATAGTATACCAACAATTAAATTAATCATGATAGCAGTGACAGCAACAACTGTAGTATAACAACAATAAATATATCATGATTCAGATTCATAGTTAATGATATAAGTTATATAATAGTTAATATTAACAAAAATAATTCGGATTTCTGATTTCAATGTTTCATTGTTAAAAAAAGCATCAAACTTCAAAATTCTTGATCCAGTATTAGTCAGTTATGTCAATTGCAAAAGAGATTAAAGGTACATTTGCCATGGTCTGGTACAAAGTGGTATTGTGTGAGAAGTACAAGCAAACAATTTCTTTTTGGAATATGGTTGGCATGCACGCTCCTATAGACATCATCCAACATCATTTTAACATTATCATGTTATATTGATGTTGTTATACTAGTGTTATTAACTTGTAGAGATTTGACTCTCTCTCTCTCTCTCTCTCTCTCTCTCTCTCTCTATATATATATATATATATATATATATTGTCGTCCCCATCCCAAAACACTGTGGAACATAGGTTTAAAGGTCAGTTTGTGTATTGCATTATTGTTATTGCTTTTTGGCCCAAAGTAGATGCCATTATATGTGCTAACTTTGTTTTTAAAAGAATTGAATGACAACAATAGTTGTATGATTATATAATGAATCAAGGAAAATATTGATTATTATCCCTGCATTTTATTTCGAGTATTTGAAAAACTTGGTATAGGTATTAATCAACATTGGCTTATTACAAGGGCATAACCATTTTTATTGACCCTATTGATATAAAACATGAAGAGTTCTTAATAGCTCCTAAAGCATCATTGAAACAAATATTGGTAAGGACATCCCTGCAACAATCATCATTGGACAGCCATGAATCAACATCACTCGAAGAAAGTTGTTTCAAGGACCTTATGGGAACTACAAAAGAAATCTGACTTGCAGGAACAACAAACTCAAAAGAGAGCAATCAAATTCACTCTCTATGAGGAGGAGGATAGGCCACCACCTATGTTCCATGGCATTTCCGGGATGAGGACGGTGGGATGGCAGGGGACGTGTTTTGAGGATGACCACTTTTAGAAAACCTCGTGGAAGAAATTGGACAGCAGGCCACAACACAGTTTAGTGTATCACCCCCAAACTAATGGTCAAACAAAGATGGTGAATAGGAGCCCGAGCAATCTACTGAGGTGCTTGGTGACAATCTTAGGCAATGGGATTTCGTACTATCCCAAGCTGAAATTGCCTGCAATTCCAACATAAACAGGTCTACTACAGGTAAGTCTGCATTTCAAATTGCATATGGTACAAATCCTAAAGGAATTGTGACTTAAATGATATGCTAGTAAACTAACAAATCAGCCAAGATGCTACAAATTTTGTAGAGAGTATTCAATAGGTAATCATTAGGTTAGGCACAAATTGCAGCCAATGAATGAACAACATAAAGAAAATGCTAATTTGCATGGGACGAGAAAAATCCTCTAGGAAGGGGAAATGGTCATGGTACATTCATGCAAAGAGAGGTATCCTCAAGGTGCTTATAACAAATTAAGCCCAAGAAAATTGGGCCTTGCAGAACTGTGAAGAGGATAAATAACAATGCTTATGTGATTGAGCTTTCTAAGGAGTCGGTCATTAGTTCTATTTTTAGTATGGCCGAACTTTATTCACACTCTACTGGAACAAATGATGAACAGCATGACAAGGAAGACAACAATTGGATCAAGCACCTGCCAAAGAAGAAAAGAGAACAAATTGAGTGAGTGTTGGATACCAAATTGGTTGCTACAAGGTCTAGGGCATATAAAATGTATTTTGTTAAATGAGATCTGTGTCAAATTCCTATAATACTTGGATCACAGAGGCTGACTTGCTTAAGTGCGGGAGAAAAACTCCAGCGTATGACTTTGAAACAGGAGGTTCAGAATATTAAAAATGAAGGGTGGATGATAGCCAGTCATTATGGAATTAACGTAGTGTTTGTATAGTGGTAGAAATTGGAGCAAATTTTCTTTTCTAATAAATAGTAGTTGTGCATAACTGCTCTGTTTTTGTGGGATACGTGGAATAGCTGTAGTTATTAGCTATTATTAAATTTAGAGAGTCAACACAGGTGTTTTACTTAGTGATGTCTTTAGGCTGTAAATATGAATGCATGTTGGTGAGATTGGAGTTGGTCAGAGATCTGTAAATATTCTTCTCTAATACAAACGTGGTTTTTTGCATTTTCCTCTTGGTTTTTAGATTTATGAACTATGCTCTAAGTTTTCTTGCTAATATATTCTTCCCTGTCTACTACATTTATTTCTGTTTCCATACAGAGTTATCAAATTGTAGAAGAGAGCTAAAAAAACAAAAGTAAGAGGACTTTCTGCATCGGTTCAAAACAGAATAAAAGGAATGTCTGCATCAGGTTCGGTCAGGGTCTGTCCCTAGTCTGGCCATACAGCTCAGCTAAGTCTAAGATGTAACGAAGTAGAATGGCTAGGCCCAAGCTGCACCCTAGGTAAACTCAACGAGAATCCATAGAGTTCCAAAAAAAGTTGCATTTAATTAAAATTAAAAAACTAAACAACCCTAAAAGTGAATTTTTTGAAGATGTAATGACAAAAATTGCATACCCTTACAATTTTGCATTATGTTTTGGACTCACTTTGGTGTCTGTCTCCCCTATTGTGGTTTTAGGTCATTTCAGCTCTTGCATTAGCCTTCTTCTGCCCATGGTGCCAAGGCCTTGCCCCCTGTGGTCCTTTTTATCAAAATTAATGATACAAATGTCTTTGCCCGATCATTTTCTAGTGTTTAGCCCTTTCTAGAGTTGGAATTGTTTAGATACTAGTGCAGTGCGTTAACATCCCGCAATAGTTTGTGATTCAGTGGTTGCTTTGGAGCATTTCGTCACCTGCTAACTACGCAGGTAGTAGCTGACCACTTTGGAGTGAATCAAAAAGGCTACCCAACTCCTTTATCTACCTACATTCATCTCATTTTGAATTCTAATCTCACTCTATCTCTCATTCTAGCAATCTTTCATACTTTTATGAGCATTCTTCACCATTTTGAGCAATCTATGAGCATTCTTGAGCATTTGAGAAGTGTATGTGAAAACTCTAGCATTCTATTGCACTCTTGGGGAAATTTAGTAGCATATTTCAACAGCACTCTTGCATCCATTGGTGTCACCAAGTTTGAGAGATGATTTTGTTTTGATTATTTTCTCAAACTTCTCATTTATCTTTCATTTTATCATTGTAGAATCGTGTTTGTTGCTAGCTTTGGAAACTGGAATCTCATTTCCTTGTTAAGAACACTCCCTTTTTCATTATAGTTTACTCTACTTGCATTTGTCACTGCTCTTTCAATTCCTAGACACATATAGAATAGGAGCACACAATACTTCGATATTTCTTCATCCAGCTAGCTGTTAAGTTTGAAAAACCAAAACAGGGGCTTGACTATTTGAGGCAAGCTCCTTTGCAACCCAAAACTTTCCTCCATTTTAGCTTGCAAGTCTTTGTTAGAAACTCTTCTCACGAAACTAGGGTTTGTTATCTCATTCTATCTTCTTGTCATTTCTTGTCATTAAATCTTAGTTTAAATTAGTTTATTCAAATTTTTTGTTAATACTTGGAATCTATCAGTATTTCTTGTTTGCCCTATGTGTAGCTTAAATTCGAATATGGGAGCTGAAATGAGTTTTCTGATAAGTTGACTAACGAAAGCTGTATGGATGGCAGCACATCACATTGATGTCCGCACATCATGGAAGCATCTGGGCCAGAGAGTTTCTGCATTCAGCTATTGGTTCCTCTTTGTTCACTGCTTTTTCTTCTGGCATTAAGTTTTTAAGCTTCCCTTCAGTTAGTGGTAAACAGTAAATCATTCATTTCAATTCTTTGCTTTAGCTAGTTAATTTCATTTTCATGATTTAAACTTTAAAGCATTTTCCTAGGTTAGTCAAAATCTTTGCTCTCAATACAATAGCAAAACAATTCTTAAGATAGATTAACCTAGAAGGTAATATTGGAATTATCATCTAATTTTGAGAATTCACACACTTTCTAAGTTAGATTGCATTTTTCTTCTATTACAGAAGAATTTGGAGCTTGTTCAAAAATAATAAACTTATAAAAAATGGTATGCAACATGAAGGTTGCTATGGCCTCAGAGGCTTTAGTTTGAGTTTGGTGTGAGGGTAAACATGCCAGTTGCACCCACATCCTAGGTAAACTCAAGAGAATTCCACAGAGTTTCAAAGAGAAGTTACATTTAGTAAATATTAAAATTTGAAAAACTAACCAACCATAAAAGTGCACTTTTCGAAGAATTTGGAGCTCGTTTAAAAGCAGTAAATTATTAAAAAAAAGGCATGCAAAATGAAGGTCGCTATGGTCTCGAAGGCTTAAATTTGAATTTGGTGTGAGGGTAACGTGCCAGCTGCCCGCACATTTTGTGAAGGGAGCTGCCCCTCAACCGTTCTTGGGGCTGCTGCCTCTAGAATTCACTCTAGTTTTGAAGACTAAAAAATTAAAATTGTTTTGGCCTAGGCTTAGATTAGATAGAAAAGCAACATTTTTTCCAAGTTATTTCCAATTGAATTCAGAGTAATTGATTTCCATTTAGACATTTGGTTTGCTAAGTAAACCCTGACTCTGAATAATGCTACTATAATATAAACTGTTTTGATTAACCTTTAATATTTATGAGTTGACAATTAATATCAAATTATTATTATTATTATTTTTTAGACTGCAGGAATCGGGTAGCACAACCCCCTATAAACTGCAGTGCGCCTGGTGAACTTTTTAACATGACCGGCGGCACTAGTGCGACACGCCCTCCGGTACCATGGGGGTGGGGGAGACTAGACCTCATGACCAACCTCCTGCAACAGGAAAGGTTTAGCAGTAGCCAACCGAGCTAGGGCCCCCGCCCCTAATTAATATCAAATTATCAATATCAATTATGTTCTCAATTATACGCATATATGTAAATATACATATACATATGCATATATAAGACAAACATGCATATAACAGTAACTTAACTTCCCACTAAATTCAGCAGTTGTCATCTCAAAGTTTATTAATAAACGAATATTTATTAGTTGAACAGGCATATAATCGAAAACACAGTCAATTGAAGCTTTAATTTTCTACTAGAAAAATAATCATCCTGATGTTAGATGTCAAGATCGTTGACCATAAAGATGAGTGCAATAAGATTATACTTACAAGAATTGGATTACAGCGAGTAGTTTTTATGAGATTGCGGATGTCTTGGCCTGCCTGTTTAAGCTGCTGTGGATCTGATGCCAAACAAACTGTGAAAACAGAACCCACCCTGCCGCTGCCCCTGCCTCTAATTATCTGAACAAAAAACATGGACATTGGTAAAATTACCTCTACTGCGCTTCCATTAAAATTGACCGAGTGGAGTTGCGGTGTACATATTAGGGCATACTTGAGAAAACAAAGACATTCGCATTGATAAAATTATCTACTGTAGTTTGATTCGATTTCACTGGGTATGTATGCGGTGTAAAGAATGTGAGATTTCTGAAAAACAATAGACATGGGCATTGGTAAAATGATCTCTACTGTACTTTCACCGTAGTGTGGTGGTGTAAAGATCATGGGGTGTTTGAAAAAGAGCAAAAACACATGGGCATTGACGAAATTTTCTGATTGCACTTCCATGTACATTTGAGTTAAATGGAATATAGGATATCCAAGAAAACTTAAGAAATGGCCTCTGGCACTATAATCTTTGCTAGAGTCTCACTAGAACTCACTGAGTGGAGTTGTGGTATAGGGAGTGTCTGAAAAATAATATACATGGGCAATAGTAGAATTATCTCTACTGTGCTTTGACTAAAATCCACAGGGCAGCATTTTAAAATGAGGATTAAGTGGCACAATTCAAGCATTACCTATGTTTACATACCTTAAGAATATGTTCCAAGCTTACCTGAAGCAGCCTAAAAGCTCACCCAATACCTTAAAAAGATACTGAACAGAAAGCAATGAATAGAGTTGGGTTTGTTTCTTGGAAATTGGTTTTTGAGATTACATACCTTGTTGGAAAAGCTTATGGAGGTAGGAAATTTGTGAGAATGAATCGGGGAGGCAGTCTTGTGGGAGTGGAGAGAAGCAATGAAGGAATGTGATGCGAATGCAGAAGCCATCCTTCTCTTTTCTTGTGCTAGTACTGCAGCAATGCCTACTCGGTCTGCTTTTCTTCGCTTCAGTGAGAGGTCGCTCCTACTTTTATCCCAAATCTTCATGACACGTGGCTGTTGGCTATTTAGTCAAGATCAATCTACTTGATGGAACACGCGCTCTTCTAATTCATTGTATTCGGTCTTGAACATGACTCTTTAGCTCTTCAAAAGCCATTTTAGTCAGTCTAAACTGCAGAAGAATGTTTTTTATAACTATACAGTGTATTATTTTTATTTTTTAATCACTTCTACTCTGGTGGTCAAACCACTTATTGGTTGAACGATATGCGCAGATTCCTTCCGCATCCTGTTTCACATTATGTCTGGTCTCATGTTTTCGCTATTAGTGATCAGATAACTTTTTTTATATATATTTATAATAAAAACAAGTTTGGCTTCATCACTCAACTATAAAACAATAAGCATATATTTGTAAAAGTAAGTTTGGCTTCATCACTCATCAATAAAACAATAAGCTCATCACTTCAATATTGTAAAGTAAGTTTGAGAAGAGAAATAGGAAAAATAATTTTATTTAAAATTTCAAGATATATACAGATATTTGGATGCAATATTTTTCAACAATTTATTCGTGGAAGAAGTTGAGAAAATAGAAGATTTACACCTAGAAAACAAATACAAGTGTACTATTCCATAGACCATTTTTAGTCTTCTATTTTATTCTATTATGTATATTAAAAGAAAAAATTATCTATCAAATCTTTAAAAAAAGAATTTATGTTGAAATAAATTATTCAATTATATTTTAAGTTTTAATAGGTATGTGGCTATTTGTAACTTAAGAGAATTTTAATTAGTGGAAAATAAATATATATTGGTATAAAAAAATTAATATAGAGAATTTATTAGTTAAATAGTATGTTCTAAATTATTTTAAATATTAAATGATTTAAATAGTAAAAGATATTTTTTTCATTCTTATGTTCTCTTATTCTTGTGCTCTCTCTTTTTCATTCTGATGATGGATCATAGAGTGTGATCCAAAACATTGATGAAAAAAAATCACACAATCGAATCTAGAAATATTCAATAGATAATTTTTGGTTAGCATTCAAGAAAAGTTATAAACTCTATGAAATCAAAAACATAAAATAAAGGTACAATTAAAATCTTGTAATAACTTCTACACATTTAAAGACTCATTCACCAACGTTAGGAGATCCTGACCCAAAATATCCAAAAAAAATTTTTTAAGAAAACCATTACAACTAGATGCTTAGCCACCTTTCAAGGCGTTTACAACTCCATGAACCTCATCCAAGGTAAATGGAGTCATTAACATTTTATACTACCACAATACTAGGAATGTAGCTCAAGATTTGAAAAAGTGTTATCTATGATACCTATATTTGTTGTCGAAGAGATGCATAAAATGGAACAAAGAACAATGATTTGCAATCAATAATATCCAACTTAACTAAAATAAACAAGAGACACATTGGGCTAGTGATTTGGTGAATGTGATTAATTAATATAGATATTGCAATTAATTTAATAAGTCATGTTAGCATTTATCATGAATTTAGTAGCTATTATATCAAAAATGTAATGGGTTAGTTAGAATTATTTTTTTAGAATATAATTGCATAGAATTGCAAGTCTTTGTCACCATAAATTTTGTGGAATGTAATTAATTCTTAAGATACTATATCAACATTTTTCCTCTTATAAAATGAATGAAAAATTTTAGTGTATGGGTAGTGGACATAAACAATATCGATTGAAATATGAAGTGAAGATAAACATGCATATGTAACCATAAGTTGCATTAACATTTCATTTCAAGAAAATTGGAATAACTCTATTATTATTGTTGTTGTTGTTGTTGTTATTTTTTTAAATAGATTGTAGGAATTAGCCCCCCCTAAAAATTGCAGTGCGCCTAGTAAACTTTTTTCACGTGATCGGTGATGTTGGCGCAACATGCCCTCCGATACCACAAGGATAGAGGGGAGACTAGACCTCGTGACTTCTTGTCTGCAACATGATTCTTTAGCCAATCGAGCTAGGCCCTCTGCCAAAATGGCTCAATTATTATATATATACAATTCATTTTTGGATGTATTCGCAGATGTAGTTATAGATCCTTGATATTCTTTTACTTATAGCTATATATGTACATTCTATTGAGTCTAAAATTGGTTCTAATTTGATCATTTTTATATATACACTAGCATGTGTATTATTAAGAGGTGCAATAGGTTTGCCACTAAAGAATAGAATGTGCACCTATTAAAATTTCTTGACATGGTACATGCCAATTGCTATCAAAAGTAGCTTTGTCAAAGAGATAATCCCCTACATTGTATTAAATGTGTTAATTCTAAAACAACCCTTCATTTCTCCATGCATTATCAATGCCACAACTTTGAGATCGATTTGTTAATGTGTGATTTTCTATGCCTATGATACCTTTTTTTTCTTTGTCTCTTGATGCTCTTTTCCTTTTCATTTTTGTCAAACTAGCACAATCTTTATAGTAGTTAAATATGAAAAAATTGTTGTACCTATGATGTGTATGAAGTCAATGCCTATTAAATTCCTTCTTCTATAGTATAAAATTTATATTTTAATCTTGTTTCATTTATTACACCCTTCTTCACATTCCACAATATAAAATTCTTATTGTTATTGCAATAGTATTGATGTTGCAACATTTGAAGCTTATTCGAATTACTTATCTAAACTCATGTAATGTACAAATCCTACAAATATCTAAGATATTTTATGATTTTCTTTTAATTTCATATGACTCTATTTTGAAATTGTATAAGATGCTAAATATATTTTTTATTGATACACATTTATGTAAACATGATATTAGCAAATATTTTAAATATTTATGTAATTACTCATTCAAACTAAATCTATATATCTTATGGAAGATCTTGAAAATTTTAATGTAGACACAATATCATTATATTAACTAATTAGAGGTAGGAGAAGGATGGATGGATAGAGTACTTGGACGAGGGTTTGCAACATTTGTAAGCTTGGTAGCCTATTTATGTTGTTGGACTATTTTTTTGACCATTTTCTTTTCCCCTCTCGCGATCTCGTGTGTGGAGGTGTGCAGATGACAAGGCATGACTGCTCATTTCTCTTTATTTTTTGAAGTGTTTTGGCAATTTTATTTCCTATTGGTGACGAAGCCACAATGTGGCGACCTACATGACACTAAAGGGTGTTTGGGGGATCCCCAAACCTCTCTTTTAAATATTTCTCAATACAAAGGGATCCTTTGGTTTTAGTAATGAAAATGTGGTTCAATTTCTTTTAAACGTGATGAAAGATTCGAGATCTAAGTTGCAATCTTCTAAAAGTGTGAGTTTCAATGGTTGTCTTGAGTAGAGCATGGTGTTGGCCCCATGATTTTCATTGCACCAAAAGATTGACCTGTTAATGTCTGATACAACCACCAGAGTTTACGGATCCATGGGAGGTGGTTAGTCCATGTCACAAATCCCAAGGGGAGTGTTGACCATCTGCCAACAATCTCCCCCTCACCGTTACCCGAGGGGATTCAAACTTGACACCTTTGGCTCTGATACCAATTTTTGGCCTCACAATTTTCGTTGCACCAAAAGATCAACCTGTTAATGCCCAATACAACTGCCAAAGTTAATGGATCCACGGGAGGTGGTTAGTCCATGTCACAAATTTTGAGTGGAGTGTTGACCATCTTCCAACACATGGATAGGTAAATTTTGGTTATTAATCTAAACTCTCTCATAGAAGATGTCTTATACTTATTTGAACATGCTCTTATATGCAAATTTATGGGAATTTGTATTTTGCTATAATTTATTGAAGCTTGGGCTCAAAGGAATTGGAATTTGGAGGGGGTACGAAGATTATTTTATGTATGAATGGTTATTTTTTATGGTGTTTACCAGAATGGAAAATCAAAACATGGTTTTTAAAGGTGCGTCATATTTCTATAAGAAAGTGAGTCTTTGTATCAATTCTCGGCATGTTGGGTTTGATCCAATAGAGGAACTTCCAGCTAAAATACCTATGTGGATGAAGATTCATCTTTGTAGGCTTTCAATTAAGTTTTGGAAATAGGACATCCTTCAATCTATTGTAGCAACTAGAAACCCTTGGGATTGTCTCAACATACTTTGGAATCAAAAGTAATTATGTTTGCTCATCTTTGTTTTGAAATAAATTTGAACAATCTCCTTCTAGATTCTTTAGAAATTAGGTTGGGTAGCATAAATTGGATTCAACAAATAGATTATGAATCTTTACCTTTCTGGTGTTGGGTGTGCCATGGATATGAACATTTGTAGAGGAATTTCTCAAAGCTCAAGGATAGTCCCCCTCATCCAGTTCTTGAATTGTGAAAAAAACAACTCAAAGGTGAAGGGGAAAAATCCAATCTCTTCTGAAGCTCCAGATGTTAATGGATTCATTTCTATAAAATCTCAAGCTCAAGGGAGGAATATTAATTGATAACAGAAGGATAGTGCTTGAGGAATCTTCCTTTGATAGTGTATTGCTAACCTATAGACTATAAACAAGTTGGGAATGATGTCCCTTTATCAAAGTTGCATGATTGGATGAAGGTTTGTTTTGTATTGCTTTAGTAATCTCCATGTTGGCTAGATATTTGATTGGATACCCTCTTGCAAGGATGGACTTCTGACTTATAGTCCTAATTTATTGATTAAGAACTGTTGTCACATCCTCTATCAAAGCTTCAATCTGATCTAGAGGAATTGATGAATTGATTAACTTCTTCACCTGAACAAATTGACTTCATACTGCTAGTTCACATGGCATCAAACTATCATCAATATTAGAGAAAAAATATTCAATGATACTTGAGAAAATATCCTCATCTAATACATAATCTTGTACTAGTTTAAGATGGGTTTCATCATTCTTTTTCTCAAAACTAGACATGGATGTTAGCATGCATGTACTATCTTCATTCTCATTTACATATTCAGGCAACTCATCAAACAGATCGGCTAGATCTTGAGATTCAACCTTTGTTTCCTTCACAAAAACATGTTCAACCTGATCTTGATTGTTATCTAGGTTTAAAACAAAGGACTCAAGATCATTCCAGAACAAGGCTTCTTCACAGTCAACATTTACATTACCTTCTAGAATTTGATGAGTAGCTTCCAAATTGTCACATTTGTTAACCTCAACCAACAACTCAACACACTGTTTGGCATCTCCCTGCTGCTCAAAAATTTTAGTTGAAGATATCAGGATCACACCTTCCTCGTCACTAGAAGATAACTCATCAAATAGAGCTATAGAATGGTCCTCCTGATCAACTACTTTTGTATCTTTACCCTATTGGTCTGATTGACCTTTTGGGATAAAATTAACATCATCCTCAACAAAACCAAGAAGATCATTTGTCAAATTATCAAAAGATTCATTTTGTGAAATCCTTTCTTGCTCAATTTTTTGTTGCTCCAAATGGTAAACTTCCAAAGCTAAATGCAATGGATTTACATCTCTAAGTTTCTTCATGAGGAGTATAGTATCCCAATCAATAGGTTGCTTTGTAGCTATGCTAAGTCATTCCTAATTACTTCCCTCTACTTGCAAAGGGTGAAGGATTGTAAAACTTGGGATTTCATACCTTGGTAACACTTCCTCTTGAAGCTAATCTGAAATGCATGAAGATGTTTGTATGTCGTGCTCTTGAGCAATCAAAAACTTGATCCGCTCCTCCCGTACAACTAACTCTCTCTTGAGTTTTTTCTCAAACTGCATCCTTTGAGTCTCCAACTCCTGCTCGTAATGATAGGCTTAATAATCCAGCTCCTTTTGCTGCAAATCAAACTCTTGTTGTTTATTAACCTCGTAGGACTCCCTTTCAAAGTAGATCATCATATCCGTGAGGCTCATGTCCTAAAATTTTGGAGTTTGATCGAGAGAAAAGCCTTGTTGGTTGGAAAACTGGACTTCTTGAGGTTGATTTTGATCATATGAATGTTGATATGAAGGTTGAGCAGGGGTGGGTGGATGGTAGGAGTACTGAACACAATGATTTTCTTGAGAAACCATGGAGTTTGGACCAAAACTAGTAGCATGACTGATTTGATATGGTTGATAAGAGGATGGATTGGCAATATTTTCTTGGTATGATGGACGATATGTTGTATTACCATGAAACATTGACATAACAACCTATCCCTAAGCTGGAAAATAGCAATAATCAAACATTAGAAGCACCTAATCATACAGAAACCAAGAAAATACTTATCGGAGTTTCCAGATGTGTGTAGACTTTGCCTCTAAAGGTTGAAATACTGCTACTCACACCATAATAGCAGCAAAAATGAAGCTCTTTTTGAACTGATGAATCAATTCAAGGTCCCATCGGGCGTGCCAAACACTGTTGTCAAATAATGTTTGCACCCTTTGCTAAGCTATAAACTTTAGCAACCTATTGACACATGGGAACACTTCAAGGTTGTGGGTGACCTAAGAACGAAGTGGACCTCCAGAGTAAGTTGGTTCTTCCTAAGTACTTCACCTAAATTAACCTTTCTTGCAGAGGAAAGAGTGAGAAAGAGGAAAACATATAAGAATGAAAAAAAACTCTAACTCCTAAAAGGTGATACACTAGTTAATGATACTTCCAGACTTGCAACAACACAACTTATTTTGAATGCACAATATAGCCAATAATTGAAATCATGACCCATACAACTTCCACATTACATATGACTCTGTATCAGTAATTCATAAACCAGGTTCAGTATATGAAGGTAATTATTTAGAAGGAAAAACCAACACAACTGAACAACTTTCACCATCACTGGCTAAACACAAGTCTTGACCTGCAAAATTCCCATACTCCTGCACAATAAGGTGTAAATGGTAGCACATAAATCAAAGGTAAAGGAAGATTCACCACAAGATTTCATGCACTATCTTGATACACATAGAAAACAGTAGTGAAAGAAGATAAAATGACTCATTTATTGATAAAATTACTCTCCAAATAGTTGCATATAAATCTGAACAATGAGTTACAAGGCTGTATTCTTTTGCAAAAGAACTCATAAAAAAGTTACAATATGCATCTAGTGTAAGGCCAAGAACCCCCTCCAAAAATGAAAGAAGAGAGGGACTTATAGAAAAGTCTTCCAAAATTCAAATTCAAATTTTGGCTCCAAGAAAATATGTGTTGTCCACCTTCTCCTCCAAACAAGGCATGGAACTGCCAACCAACTCCACCAAAATTTGTCAAAACTTCAACAACTTGGTGAGTCGTATGCAAATGGAAACCCCTCCAAATCAGGCTCAAAACTGAATGTAAAAAGATGACATGTGCCTGATTTTACTCCTCGACTCAAGTTAAGTCAAATGGAACTCAAAATTGATGTTTGAATTCACAATTAAGGACTCCAAACTCTTGATTTATCTCCAACATCTTGGCACTGATTTCTCAATCCTCTCCATCATTTGAGTAAGTCTTCATAACTCCATTTTGAACTCCTATTTGACTAAGTCTTTTTAAAGAAATGTCATAAAGGCACTTTAATTTTGCATTCTAATATCTTATATTTTAAATGATTTATAATTATCATTTAAAACAAAGATTTACAAATGGATTTAATGCAAAAATAAATAAAGTCCTATCTTTATTTTACATTTTATAAATAAATTTTATTTAAAGTGGTGAATATTAATCACTTAAATAAAGTTATACAAATTTGTTTAAATGCAAAAATAAAAGTTTTAATAAAGCCAAATATAATGGCCTCATTTGACTTAGCTTTATGAAACTCAAAAGAAAATAACAAAATGAAACGCATAAGAAATGCCACGCACAAAGAGATGTGAATGAAGTTTTTAAACGAAACTTAAAACTTAGGCAAAAATATTTGCCTCTCCTCCATCACACCTTTTAGGGCTCAAACCCTAAGTGAATGATATTCGTTCACTTTGCTTATTTCATTTTTTATTCTGGCCGTTGAGAGAGACCGTCGCCATGGAGAAACCTAGCTTGAGCTCAAGTCAACAGGAGCTAATTGGTCGAGATCCTCAAGTCATGGAAGCCAATACTTTGTGCAAACGGTTCAAACTATAAGTAAGTTGAAAACTCCAAAGGAAACTTCAAAAGATTTTTCTTTAAATCTGCAATCTTGTAAAGGAAGAGGTCACGACCTCTGTTGTTTCTGTCATTTCCATGCATTTCTCCTTCACTTGTATCATTATGAAAGCACTCTATAATTTATGTTGAAGATTGTGAATTTTTGTCTTGAAAACTTCTTGTTTTTGCTTTGTCACAGGTATATTATATGCTCTGATGCACTCTCATTCGTTTACCTCCATTTCTGTGCTTTATGGCCGCCATGAGTTAGGATTGTAGAAATATTTACCAAAAAAGAACATGAAAGAGTTTGAAACTAATCACTTTGTATTTCGAAATGGAACAGAATCCATCACAGGCTGTGACTATGCTTGTTATTTTTCTTGTTTTTAAGCATTTGATGTAATAAAACCCTTGTAAATGGCTGAGAGGGTTTGACTAAATTTTTCATGAAATATTGATCCACTACCAAACCCACCCCTCACATGTTCTTCTTTGAAACCCCTTATAATTTTTATTACCAATTCACAATTATGAAAACGTGGGTAGCCCGCTCCTTGTGAAAACCATAGATTCTTTGCTAAAAAAAAATTCTAAAACAACAAGCAGTTTCTAGTGTTTCATTGATCAATAAGAGATACCTGAGCCTACTTGAATGCCTTTATCTTTCCTTTTTGGTTTACATGATGTAGCTGAATTGTTTAATTTAACAACTTGCAAAATACCCCATAGCTTCCAAATGCATACCTGTAGCTTTCCATGAGGGTATTGGAGACCTTTCGTGTCAATGCCTTTCGTGTCAATGTGTTATTTCTCTTGACATCACTCTCCTTAAATTTTTGAGTGTCTGATTATGAAATTCAGATTATGATACTCACAAAATTTAAGGGAGACAATGTCAAGGGAAGTAGAATGTTGAGGTGATAAAAAAACATTGGCGATATGAATTGGCCCCTCGAAACAACATGCTAAGCTCGACCCTTGTGGCAAACACATTTTACTCCACATGTTGATATAAAAAAAACCTGCAACAAACATATGAAACCTGTAACCTGCACATGAAGCAAACAAATTAACAAAATAATTGAAGATGAAAGCTTCCATTGAATTATGTGCTTTCTGATCATGTTCCTTTCACTTGTTTTTTATCATCTGATGCATGCCTAATAAGATGTAAATCTCATTTTTTTTGGTAATGTAGGGATAAGGTAGAATGTGACTTTTCATTGCTCTAACACCACCCTTAACAATTTCCACAAGTAAACATTGGATTTGGCGTTGAACTAAGATCAACACAACTGCGACATTGATTCATCATTCCAGGCAATGACGAATCACCTTCTCTCCATGTTCTTACATTATTTTCAGCTGCGTGATACATTTTTTATTGTATTCAATATTTGATCAAGAAATCAAATCAAGCTACTCCCATGACTTATGTGGGATTACAAAAACATTTTTTTCAATAGATCATTTTTTCATGATATGTAATGGTTTATGTATCTTTTATGAGTTTATTTTGATTACATAATGAAACAATGAAACTACAATTGTTTAAAACACATGTTTTGTAGTCAAAATGAATATTTTCAGCTTTTAGATCTACAAAGTCTTTCTGATAATCGACAGTAATAATCACTATAATAAGCTTGAATGTTAGTTTCTCTGAATGAAACTTTGTTTAGCCTTTTTCTGTTAGGATTGTTCAATCAACTTGATTAAAACAATCCCAAATACTCCATTATTCTAAAAATAAAAGTTCACTGGATAACCTAACTTCAAGATTTTAATACCCCAATAAATAACCACCCATTAAATCTTCACTAATTTTAAGCAAGAAGCTAAAAATTGGTAACAATACATTTATACACACACACACACATATATATCAGATTTATGTTTGCTAGCTTACGATATATTAATATATATATATACTTATATGTAAATATATATTAAAATATTATATATATACACACATATATATACATATATATGCATATATATATGATGGTATTTAAATATATATTATATATACCATATATATAATAATAATATATATTAGATATTGTTTTATACATTGGAAATTGACTTATTTCTGATTTAATAAAGGAGTTGATTTAATGAAGACTTCTTTTGACGTATTTAATCTTTGGCTAAAATATGCCGATATTGATTATTATTATGAATGTCGACTTTGGATCATACATGACTTTGAGAAATAATCACGCATTATCAGCTATGAAATGTGTATGAGTGAGACACTGTAATACATCTTAATTTTGTTGGCTTTGACTTGGTTGACATGTGAAATTATGAAGCCTGGACTAAGTCCAACATATTATTTGTTGCAATCGACTCAGCAAGTCAATTCAGGTTGTGTTGGTAAATTATCATTGACAAATTCCTTACACCTGAGAATCATGCCATTTTACCAAGTTTGGTGCCACCTCTGTTTCACTTTCTTGTAGATGGTGATTTGGGAGAAAAATACAAATTCTTCATGTGCAAATTGAATTGGTCTTGTGAATGTTGTTAATAGGGATGTCGATTCATTATGATTTTTGTTTAGTACAAGCTTAATCAATCACCACCTTCAAGCCGAATCATGTTGCAAGGAAGTGGTGCCAATTTACAAGCCAAAACTATAGGATTTATAGAGGCTGGCTGCTCTATATAGCCACACCAACTCATTTGAAACAAATTCATTCTCATTCTCATTATTCTTACTCTCTCTTAGCAATTCTTAAGTTCATTTGCAGTCATTCATTGTCACTCATATTTCCTTGTGCAAACCAATATATCAATTATATCATTTCATTTGAGTGGGACATATTATACCAACAACTATACATCATTGGTTGGTTAAGAATATCTAAATTATTAGCAGTCATTATCATTTGATTAATGAGAGAGAAGAGTGAGTCTTGTGAGGAATAATTATCTTACACTGAGAGAAGTGTGCTATCAACAAGAGAGAGAGGGAGTTGTGTTGGGAAGCTGAGTTAAGTTGAACTACTGTAGGTGAAGGTTGCACTGTCATCATTATCAGGGATAAGCGATTACAAGCATGGGGATTTCTTCTTCTTACTATTGATTTTTTTTCTATGTTTCTTGAAATGTCTTTTCAATTTTTGCAATAGAAGTATTTAAGATTTTATTTGAAAAAGGGAATTGAAGCTTTTAGGATATTTTTATAATGTGTTTTTAAGTACTCCATGATAGAAGAGATTGCTTGACACAATTAGTTAAATATACTAGAAATGTCGAAGAGATTGCTTGACATAGGTATTTAATTTTGTTACATGTGGTACAACATAAGTATTTAATTATACTAGATATGTTTGATCATGGATTGCAATGTGTTTGTATTTACTCCATAGTAGGAGAGTGGTGTTTATACTAGTTATTATTTACTAGGCTTGATAAAATGCAATTCATTTGAGGTACACCTAGCTAGGTTATTAATTTAACTAGAAATGCTTGTGTTACTCCTAGGATAGTTAATCTAGTATGGGAGGGATCTTGTGCACTTATTATAAAGCTTGTGTTTTCTCCTAGGAGAGGGCATCTAGTATGGGAGAGGGATTAATATACTTACACGTAAGTCAAGTTATCCAACTATGTAGATTATCCAGGGTGATGAAGGAATACCTAGCATGTGTACTTGCTAGTTAAGTAGTTAATTCCAAGTGGATTAATATGGTTGTAGGTTATCTGGGCTAATGGACTATCCATTGAAGGAAATACCTATGCGTAGATGAAGATAGCTTTAAGTCAAATCAGCCCTGAGTAGTGTATGTGATAGATGAATCTCAGTCATTTACCGAATTAAAACTCTTTGATCAAAGTAGTGCAGTGTACAATACTCCACTAGATTTTTTGGGAATAGGTGCCTCAACTTCTAGCTTGAACCTCTATCAAAGACTTGGCGGTTTGCTGAATTTTCTAGCCTTTACCTCTCTACCATTGGAAACTCTTCATAGAGGCACGATATGGCGGTTTACTGCCTTACCGCGGGCCTTTGTTGCTTTGTCCGCGATTGGGATGTGTTACTGCCATACCGCGGGATGTCTATCTTGAGCTGGCAGTAGCGCGGTGGACTGACACGATCAGTTTGAAGGTCTACCTCCCTACTATAAGGGTTGTTCGATAATGGCGCGGTGGCCATGGTGAACAGTGATAGTCAGCAAAGAATGCTTACCGCCATACCGCGATGGCCTTTTGGCCATGTTGTAGTGGCGAGGTAAGCTGTAATGGTTAGTAAAGTCACTTACCTCTTTACCGCGGAGGTCTTGTGATCAGGGCAAGTTAGTGCAGTGTGTTTGACGGTCGGCTCTGGCGGTTACCTCCATACCGTGGGAGGCTTTGCTTAGCCTTGTGATTGAGCGGTGGCACCACCATACCACGAGGGGTTGGTCTGAGCTTTCCCATGGCTGCGATAAGGGTGGCAGATGGTTGATTAAGTGACTACCACCATACCACGGTAACTCCTTTGATCTGTTGCGATGGTGCGGTATGTCTATCACCATACCACGAAGGCTGAGAAGAAGTTGGGCGGTACTGAGGTGAGACTGCCATACCATGATGGTCTCTTCGGCTTGACAAGGTAGCATGATAAGAGGAGTTCAACATTTGTGTTGATTGATCTGACTTGACTGGAAGCGGTGAACAAATAGGAAGATGACACGTGGCAAGTAATCAATGACTGATTGGCCGAAGTTTGAAGCGGTGAAAGAATTAATTGCAAGTCTTGATTCAACAGGTGATAGGATCCGATTATGGCAAAGAAAATTAATGCCTGGATGGCCCAATGCGTGATTGCAGGGCGACTTAGTCATAAGCGATCGGATTCATTTGTCAGAAGGCAGGTGCATAATAATGACACCCTATTGGTTGGTTGGCAGAATAATGAACGTAAGACTTGTAACAGTTGAATATATATTATTGTAGAGGTCACTAAGGTGACGGTATGCGAGATAATTATTCATTGTATGCTGGAAAGCATTGTGATAGTGAGAGTAGTTGAACTGAAGTCTGCTGATGTAAGTTGATGATCAAAGGGAGTGGTCTAATAATTTTGTATGTAAACCTTTTACTGTAATACAAAAATGATTTCTCTTGGTCTTGTGGGTTTTTTTTCCTGTAAGGGTTTTCCCACGTAAATCTGGTGTTACCTCTGTGATTGTTCTTTTCTTGTTACTCTTGTATTTTGTTCATCTCAGTTGTTTTAAGAAGCTTTAAAATTGGTCTTTGCACTTCTCCTCTATTGTTTTAGCGTTAGGAAAGCGTTTCTGCACTGTCTATTTTCCTTTCAAGTGGTCTCAGAGCTTGGCCAATTGTGTTATCCTTGTTAGTAAGGCTAGTTTTTTGTGCTAATATTGTTTCAGTGGAAATCTTGCAAAGTTAGAACCTAGTTCTATTTGAGATGGCGAGTACATCAGGAAGAGTAGAGATTAAAAAACTCAATGGCAGCAACTTTGAGTTGTGGAAACTCAAAATGGAAGACTTGCTTGTGGATAGAGACCTCTGGGTTGTTGTGTCTGGAACTATGCCACAAGGTATGAAACAAGAAGATTGGGACCTTGCAAATAGAAAAGCCATGGCCGATTCTGGCCGATTCTGTACTCTTGAATGTCCATGAGGGGAAGTCTGTAGCTTCATTATGGAAGAATCTTGGTGATATTTATTAGGGAAAGTCTCTAGTAAATAAGTTATTCTTGAGGAAGAATTTGTGCTCATTGAAGATGGAAGAAGGTGCATCTGTTGCAGACCATCTAAACTCATTTAATATGAGTGTTGCTCAGTTGGCGTATGTGGGTGTGAAGCTAGAGGAGGAGGATCGTTGCATGCTCCTGTTATGTTCGTTACTTGATACTTGGGATCATCTTGTAATGGCTATTGGAAGTACAACCACTGCTTTCAATATGGAAGATGTTGTTGCCTCACTATTGTCTGAAGAGATGCGAAGGAAGTCTTCAAAGATAGCCAAAGAGGCCCTTGTTGTTCGAGGTAGATCAAAGGAGAAAGGAAAGAAGACGGACAAAAAGTCTAAATCTAAATTTGAAGGGAGATCAAAGTCTCATGTTAAAAATTCCAAGGTGAAATGTTGGAACTGTGGGCAGCTTGGTCATATTTGAATGGATTACAAGGAGGAGAAGAAGAAGAATAATAACGCTTCAAACAAAGACTCTTCTCAAAGTGATGCAAATGCCTTCATTGTAGCCTTGGAAACTCAAGCATCAGATGATGTCTGGCTGGTTGACTCAGGTGCATCTTTCCACATGGCATCTCATAAAGAGTGGTTCACTAAGTACGAGAAGTATGATGGTGGAAAGGTGTACCTGGCAAGTGATTCAACATTGGAGATTATTGGCCATGGAAGAGTCAAAATACAATTCCCTAATGAAAGAATCAAAGGGATTGGTGATGTGCTGCACATACCAGGTTTGGCTCGTAACTTACTTTTTGTTAGTAAGTTGAATGATGCTAGTGTGGAAGTTTCTTTCTCGAGTAAAAGATGTAATATGACTAGAGGCGCAATGGTGTTGGCTAAGGGTGTATGTACTGGCACTCTGTACAAGCTGGATGCATGTCCTATTCAATGTAACACCGTCTTTGTAAAGTCAAGCAAAGTTGTTCCTATAGAGAAGGATGATGAAGATCCTCTGGGTGCAAATGCCTTGGAGGTGAAACTCCCAGCAGAGAAGACCATGTTGTGGCATCATAGACTCTGTCACATAGGTGAGAAAGGTTTAAAAACATTGAAAAATAAAAATCTTGTTGAAGGGCTTGTTGATTGTAACCTTGAGTTCAATTTTTGCGAACATTGTATTTATGGAAAGCAACATCGTGTTTCATTTTATTCGAGTCCTCATAAATCTTTTGGTGTACTGGATTATGCTCATTTTGATATGTTTGGTCCAGTTAATGTTCCTTCTTTATCGAAGTCTAGATATTATGCTTCTTTTATTGATGACTATTCGAGAAGGGCATTTATATACTTTCTTAAAAGTAAATCAGAAGTGTTCAGTCGATTTAAAGAATTTAAAACTTTGGTAGAGAATCAGACTAGAAGGAAAATCAAATGTTTGAGGATAGATAATGGCGATGAGTTTTGTTCTGCAGACTTCGTAAGGTACTGCAAAGACCATGTGATTAAAAGGCATAAAACTACACCTTATACTCCATAGCAGAATGGAGTTGTTGAAAGGTTGAACAAAACATTAATGGAGAGAGCGAGAAGTATGCTGAGCAATGTTGGTCTGGAGCAGAAGTTTTGGGTTGAGGCTATTGCTATAGCATGTTACCTGGTAAATCATTCACCTTGTTATGTTCTTGTTGACAAAACACCTTTGGAAGAGTGGTCTGGTAAGAAGCCCTCTCTGAGACATATTCGTGTCTTTGGCTATGAGGCATATGTATATGTGCCAAATGAGAAAAGATCAAAGTTGGAGAACAAGGTTGTTAAATGTATCTTCATTGGCTATGGCGTTGGTGTGAAGGGATACAAGCTTTGGAATCTTGATACTGAGAAGTTTCTATACAATAGAAGTGTAATATTTTGTGAGCTGAAACCTTCAGCAACTCAACCACAGTTAGAGACAGATAAAAGAGGAAAGAAGAATGATGTAGTTGAAATTCCCCAGACTCCAGAAAAAGAGGAACTACATGGTGTACCTAAAATTGAGGAGAGTTCAAGTAGCTCTGAGAGTTTTGAAGATGAAGAACCACAACCTCAGCCAGTAAGAAGGTCTACACGTGAAAAAAGACAACCTGATTGGTATGGTTTCTCTATATTGGATTTGAACTGTGCCTATGCTTTGATTACTAGCACTAATGAGCCTAGGACTGTGAAAGAAGCTATTAGCATGTCTGATTCAAATTCTTGGTTGGAAGCCATGAATGAATAAATGGAATCATTGAACAAGAATGAAATCTGGGATTTGGTACCTTTTCCTGAAGGGCAAAAGCCTGTTGATTATAAATGGGCATTTAAGAAGAAGACTGGTCTAGATGGCAGTGTTGAAAAATATAAGGCAAGGTTGGTTGCAAAGGGATTTTCCCAGATAAAGGGAATTGATTATGGAGAAATATTTTCCCATGTAGCAAAGCTGACATCTATCAAATTTATTTTATCACTGGCAGTAGCGTATGACTTAGAAATCAAGCAAATGGATGTGAAGACAACGTTTCTCCATGGAGAGTTGGAAGAAGAAATTTACATGTCCCAGCCTGAGCACTTCGTTGAAAAAGGTACATAAAACCTGGTCTGCAAATTAAAGAAATCTCTGTATGGTTTGGAGCAGTCTCTTAGAATGTGGTACCAAAAATTTTACACTTTTGTGTTGTCTATGGGATTTGTGAGATCAAAATTTGATCATTGTGTTTATTACATGTTTGAAAATGATTGTGTGCTTATTATTACCCTGTATGTGGATGATATGTCGTTCATAGGAAATAGTAAGTCTATGATTTCTGATCTTAAATCTCAATTGTTTGCAAAGTTTGAAATGAAAGATCTGGGTGCAATAAGCTATATTCCGGGGATGGAAATAACCAGGGAAAGAACGAGCAGAAAGCTCTAGGTAAGTCAAAGTAAGTATGTCAATACTATTCTTGAGAGATTTGGTATGAATGATTGCAAGCAGCTAGTTGTTCCAGTCTTGCAGGGAACAAAGCTATATGTTGAAGACTATCCAAAATTTGCTATTGAGATAGAGGACATGACCAGGGTGCCCTATGAAAGTGTTGTTGGCAGTCTAATGTATGCAATGGTCTGTACAAGGCCAAACATTACCCAAGCAGTGGGAGTTCTGAGTTTTTTTATGGAAAATCTAGGAAGGACACATTGGGATGCTATGAAGAGAGTGTTTAGATATTTAAAGGGTACTTCATAATATGCTCTATGTTACTATGGTAAATTGGTTGCATCATAGAGAACTTTCAACATTCTTGGATATGTGGAATCTAATTGGGCAGGGGACATTGATAGCAAGAGATCCACCAGTGGATACACTTTCATGCTAAATGGTGGTGCAATCAGTTGGATGAGCAAGTGACAGGTTGTAGTTGCTTTATCCACTATAGAGGCTGAATACATGGCAGCAACACACACCTGCAAAGAAGTTGTTTGGATGAGTTGATTGTGTTCTGATATTGGTTTTAATGCAGGGCAAATTACAATTTGTTGTGACAGTCAAAGTGCCATTTTTTGGCAAATAACCCTACTTTCCATGTTAGGACGAAGCAAATTGATGTACAGTATCACTTTATTAGAGACATGGTGGAGGATGGAAAGGTTTGTTTGGAAAAGGTTGACACTTTGAAGAATGTTGCAGATGCATTAACAAAGTCAGTAAGCACATACAAGTTTAGATGGTGCACATATTTGATGGGCCTTGGGGCCTATGATCGTCAGTAATATCGAAGTTTAGAGGAAGCCAGGAAGTATTTGTCAAGTGGGAGCTTTTTGGGAACAGGTGCCTCAACTTCTGGCTTGAACCTCTGTAAAAGACTTGGAATTTTGCTGAGTGTTCTAGCCTTTGCCTCGCTACTACTGGAAACTCTTCATGGAGGCGTGGTATGGCAGTTTACTGCCTTACTGCAGGCCTCTGTTGCTCTGTTTGCAGTTGGGCGGTGTTATCGCCATATCGCAGGGTCTCTGTCTTGAGCTGGCGGTAGCATGATGGGCTGGCACAGTTAGTTTGAAGGTCTACCTCCCTACTGCAGGGGTTGTTCGATGATGGCGTGGTGGATGCAGTGAATGGCGATAGTCAGCAAAGAATGCTTACCGCCATACCGCGATGGCCTTTTGGCCATGTCGCGGTGGCGAGGTAAGTTGTGACGGTCAATAAATTCACTCACCTCCTTATCGCGGAGGTCTTGCAGTCAGGGGGAGGTAGTGTGGTGTGTTTGACGATCAACTCTAGCGGTTATCTCCATACTATGGGAGGCTTTTCTTAGCCTCGCGGTTGAGCAATGGCACCACCATACCGCAGAGGGTTAGTTTGAGCTCTACGGTGGCTACGGTAAGGGTGGTAGACAGTTGATTAAGTGACTACCTCCATACCATAGCGACTCCGTTGCTCTGTTGCGGTGGTGCGGTATGTCTACCCCCATACCACGAAGGCTGAGAAAGAGTTGGGTGATACCAAGGTGACACCCGCCATACCACAGTGGTCTCTTTGGCTTAGCGAGGTGGCATAGTAAGAGGAGTTCAGAATTTGTGTTGACTGGTCTAACTTTACTTCGAAGCGGTGAAAAAATAGGAAGGTGACACGTGGCAAGTAATCAACGACTGATTGGCCATAGTTTGAAGCGGTGAAAGCATTAACTAAAAGGCTTGATTCGGCAGGTGACAGGATCTGATTATGGCAAAACAAATTAATGCCTGGATGGCCCGATGCGTGATTGCAGGGCGACTTGGTCAGAAGCGATCAAATTCGTCTATCAGAAGGCAGGTGCATAATAATGGCACCCTATTGGTTGGTTGGCAAAATAATGAACGTAAGACTTGTAACAGTTGAATATATATTATTGTAAAGGTCACTAAGGTGACGGTATGTGAGATAATTATTCATTGTATACTAAAAAGCATTGTAACAGTGAGAGTAGTTGAACTGAAGTATGTTTTTGTAAGTTGATGATCAGAGAGAGTGGTCTAATAATTTTGTATGTAAACCTTTTACTGTAATAAAAAAGTGATTTCTCTTGGTCTGGTGGTTTTTTTTCCCGTAAGGGTTTTCCCACATAAATCTGGTGTTGCCTCTGTGATTGTTCTTTTCTTGTTACTCTTGTATTTTGATCATCTCAGTTGTTGTAAGAAACTTTAAAACTGGTCTTTGCACTTCTCCTCTGTTGTTTTAGCGTTGGGAAAATGTTTCTGCACTGTTTGTTTTCCTTTCAAGATTGTGTGACTCCAATCTAGGTTGTGTGATTATTGAGACTACATTGTCAGTTTACCATGATCCAGTATTACATGCTAGTTCAATATTTTTAGATTGCACAGGATCTAATTATGTAGGACACAACACTATGCTCAATTGGTTGTCATTATCGGTTACTCTACCAATCTCTTCGTCGAAGGGAAGGGTCATCTATCAAATGATAGATGTGCGAGGTACCACATTAAGAGTCGGTGGTTGGTGGAAAAAAACCTAAGTGATGCTTCTCCTCTATAGTAGGCGACAAAAGAACCAAGATTTGAAAGGAAGGAATCTTGGACCGTCTTTCAACTATTAGTTCTAAAGCTCATTGGAGCTATGTATGTAAGTGTATGTATTCTTGTATTGTTGTAACTTGTGAAGTTATTGTAATGAAGTGGAATCTTTATTGTAATATGATATGGCATCTTGTTCGCATATTCTCAATAAAAGAAAAAAAACTTTTATTGCAATGACTTGTTACTTAGTTTATTTACTCGTTTGGTGTAAAATTAGAATTTTTGTACTTTACCGAAGGGTTGGTACATTACAAAAATAATGCTTATCAAAAGTGTAATCATGGGTTGAATCTATTTTTATGTGTTATAAAATCATTAATTATATCCATGGGATCCACTATTGGGGTCACAAGTGGGGTAATCAATTGTTGGCTCTTTGGTGTTTTTGCACCACTTGTTTAGCCCATTATGATTTCTTCTTTATCTTCCTATGACTAGTTTTTGTTATGTTTACCATGTTTTATTAGCTCACTTCCCATGATGAAGTTTCCTATTATATTTCTTCTTGCAAATGTTCCATACTTTCTTTTTCTCCACATATTTATCTCAACACCACTTCTTGTATAAGTACTTTTACAATGATATATTATGTCTCTAGTTGATCTAAAAGTATTTCTACCTCTTTTATATTTCTTTAAATAGTTGTCCTATTATACTCTCTTTTATTTTCTTCTTCTATGTCTATGTTTTTTCCCTATAAATTAATCTCAAATGTGGAGGGAACTTATTCTTCTTTAGATTTAACGGGTTATATAGGATTTCCTTGTGATCTTTTATTGGTCCTCAAAGGTGGCGAGGGCTTATTACTCTAAGTTGTCATATCTTTTGATATTCTCTTGGTCTATTCTACTTGAGATAGCAAAGTATCTATTAGTGTGAAGAGTAGTTTTACCTATCTAGTTTATTTTCACCTAGTAGACCTATTCACATTATACTTAGAGGTTTTTAATATTTATTTTCCCATATCATAGGTACTTTACATATGTCCTCACACTTTTCCAAGTGTTCTAAATGTGTCACACCTTTTGGAGGGTTAGTTGATTGTATACTCCTACCTTCCTTCTTCCTTCTTGTCATGCATATACAATGAGCTCATTATACTGTATTGATTCACTTGCAAGTTTATTTGTGGAAGTTTTTGGTTTTTGCATTCACTTTGTTAATGCTTCAATAAGGTATCTAATTCATGAATAGAAAATCCCTTCCCAAATTATACTAAATCTTGCACTTAACTCTATCAATAGTGTATCATAGAGCCAAACAAACATCACCATTGAGTCTATAAAGCACAAAAAAGATAAAAAAATTCACTCATTTTTCAACACAAGAGAACTTCTCCTTTTTCTTTTTCTTTTTTGCATAATATGTTTTCTATAGGGCCATACCTATATAGACATTTTTTTTACAAAATCCCCATTTTTTAACTTAGTTGAATTAGAGTTTTTTGGCCATTTCGTTTGGAAAGCTCTTTGTTTTTTTAACCATAAAATAAATTTACAGTGGTTGATCATTTTATCTAGTTTGTGGTAGCACCCTCTATTTTTCCACTATCAAAACTATTTGGCACTACTTATATTTTTGCAAAGGTCAAAACCTATGGAGTCTATGATAGTTGAAAGAAGGGAATGTGTCATTCCAATGTCCACTTAGACTTTAATAGACATTACCTAGGATAACATATGGAAAGAGAATAAAATGCTTCTTAAATTCCTTCATTTACTATTTTAACTATCTTGAATAAGGAGATATGGTCGGCAATATAGATTTTTTTTAATTAAATAGTGTTAAAGCATTTTTTATATTTTTTATTATGGATTTCTTAATAGCAAAGAACATAACATATCAATATTTTTTTAAACCACCAAAAAAATTCATTAATTTGAGGCACTTTTTTTAAGAGTACTCTAAATTGGATAAGGATGAATGTTGTTTTACTAGATTGTTAAAAATTATTAATAGAAGCTATGGAGTAAAACTTTGATAGTTCTTTAATTTAAGAGCCAACATGAATGTTTAGATCTTTTATGTGTAGTTTTAATCTTGAAACATATAGTAGAAGATAATAGCACTACCATGATGAATGTAGGGATATAACATAATATAGACTTTAAATATTTACTAAGAATATGAATCTTAATAGTGTGACAAATATACCTTAAGAATAATTATGTTAGAAGAATAAAAGTCATATGTTAAAATAAAAGTAACATAATTTTAGATTAGATTAATTTGATTTGAATACGTAGATTTCTATGAAGTTGTTACAAATATTTAAATTGTAGATCTTTTTTGTGTAGATGTCGTGGGTTGCAAAATTATTTTGACATTCTTTCTTTTGATTGCATATGTTGATTGTCTAGCCCATTGAAACTAAAATTATTATTTTTTATTTTACTAGTTTAACTTGATTTGCATGTGAATTTTGGTTTAGATTCCACTATTAAGATGTGTTAGGTCAATTTAGAAATTATGGTGCTCCCCATTAATTTTTTTGTCCAACTTTAAAGAGTACATTTCTGTTTCTAGCTTATCATTTATCACCAAAATAGTTGAGTAGAAGATACCACTAACCAGATATGATCTATGCAAGTTCATATTTATCCCTATCATGAATCAATAAAAATAACAACAAATTCAATAGATCATAGAATGATTTCCAATTATATTAAGTTGAATTAATCAACAAGATTCCTTGATTAGACACAACTACAATAGAAAAGAATAAAATATTTGTTAACATGCAAGTCTTGTATTGAAAATATTGTAATAAGAAAAACACTAGGTAGAACTACCCCTTCAAACAATAGTGATTTAAAGCAACAAAAAGAATGGCTAGTTCAAAAATCAATGGTGATAATCCTATAAATCTAGAGCCTATTATGTTCATCTTCATAAATAACTTGCTAAATATGTCATCGCCCATTTTCAACCACGTGTTTTAGATAAAAATTTAATGATTAAATAATTGTTTAGGGTGAGCAAAATTGATATTTTAAATGTTGCATATTGTGTTGCATGATATTATGACAATGAATATTGCATTATCTCTACAAACAATTGATTTATTTGACTTGGGATTATGGTATTAATGATGGACTAATTATTATCATAATGTTTGAGGTGGATGTAAGATAGAATTCCTCCCCTCCAATATATCAAGAGAGAGCATCATCTAGGAGAGGATGGTAGATTCTAACAATGTCACAAATGAACCATAACCTTAAGAACCCCACACATACTTGCACAAGTTTGTAGTGCAACTAAATGATGATGTTTATGTAGACACATAAAGATATATTGAAATGTCATCAAGTTGATGTGTAGTTTCTACTATCTTTATGCAATTGTAAATTTGAAACAAATGATTTTAAGTTTAAATCTGATTATAATAATTTATTTTATAACTTAATATTTGAAATTGATTATTATTTACTTAATATTATATTTAATTTTCTACTAATCAGAATTATATAAATAAGTATGAACTAGCACTATTCCTCTCCATTCCAACCATTTTAAAACCAACCTATTTATTAACAAGAATGACATAGGGGTAACTAATATTCCTATTTTAGAAGCCTTAAGAGTGAATTAGAGTGGATTGCAAGGTGTTTTGTGAGAATAAATAAAAATAGAAGATTTATGGTAATCTATATTTTTTTTTTATTAAGAGGGGTAAACATTTTTGAGGTGAGGTCACAAACGGGGACCTCATCCCCAATATAAATTCTCAAAAATTATTCATTGTCATCGAATATTTTTTCTTCTACTGAGAGATTTTAACATTGAGAAGAGATAAGAATTCAAATGCACCATTTCTACTTTGGAAACCGAGTCATACCATCTCTTCTTTCCCTTCACAATGAGATTAAAAAGATTACCATCAAGGAAATTTCTGTGGGACTAAACTTAAGGTAAGTATTGATGCTTTATGTTGTTATTATTTTATAAACCTACTCACCTATTATTCGTATCAATGAAATTTTCTTCAGCTAGAATGCTGCTAAGCCTTTGTTCTCACTATTTTAGCTTACAATTTCTACCCATTTCATCATTTTGACATTGTATTTCAACTTCATATGGTTCTTATAAATTTAATTAATCATCTTTTGTATGATTTTTGTATGCATGGCTACCAAGCGATTGCAACAATCTATTGGATGAAATTTCTTTGTCCATTTGTTTTGGTGGTATTCATACTCTCTTAGTGTTAGGAAGGGAGAATATCTTGCCCATTGCTATGGAATTTAACTTTACATCTATTGGAATTTAATATATATGTGAATGAATACTTATCATCAAATCCATTTTTTGTTTATCTTGCCATCTTGGCATACCCTACGACCATATCTCTCAAGGGAACTTTTCTAAACAACTCGCATGCCTTGTCTATGCTTCCACGTTTTGCATGTATGTCTACCTAGACAGTGCAGTGATAAACCTCTCTATCCTTTATATTTTGATGGATGTCTAAACCCTGTTCAAAAGTTCTCATTTTTGGATTGTATAGGGAGAATATTGGCTAAGATTGCAAAAACTAGTTTTGAGTTAAAAGCTACAATAGATGGAACTTGGATTAAATAGGATTATTTCTTTGTTTCATAATTATGTTCAATGGTGTATTTATTGGACCATTTTGACAAGAGGTTTTTGTTTTTGTTTTTTTCAATTAGGCAATTTTCAAGGATTCTCCACTCATTCTTTTAGAAACTTTCATCTCAATGTGAATCATACCTCAAATTGAATTGAAGGTATTGGGTTTATAAAATGTATACCTTCCTCTACTTGTACCACTTTTAAAATCTCATTTTCAGAGTTCCCTACTTCTTGCAATAGATCAAGTGTGGTTTGACTACAAAGGGTTACCTTTGAAATGGTTCCTACCAACATGAATTTTGTTTGATCTTTTTTGTGACAAACCCAAAAAGATCTTGGAATATAATAGTAGAGGCTTCTAGAATATTTTAAATTCTTGTTGAAAGAAAATACAAGTTTTTGTTGGTGTAAATAGGTATTTTTCCTATCTAGTCTTATCTAGGTCCTATTTACATTGTTAAGTCCACTTAGGTCCTAGGAAAAAATCTTTCTAGTTAAGCATTAGTTGTCACTTATCTTATCTAGTTGACATTTATTTAATGCTTGAGTCCTAGGTTGTTATGAGTTAGTTGTCTCATGTGATAGGATTAAAACACTTGTCTTGATCTTGTCTAATCCTATTCACCACCTTGCCTATATAAGCAAGGAAACATATTTACTTTGATATATTCATTTTGGAATTCTTGCATCCTTAATGATAAGATGATATTTCTTCCATTTCTCTTTTGTAGAAATTATTTTGTCTTGCAGGTGTTGAGGAGCTCACCATAAACTCCTACATGGTATCAAAGCTTCAATGCTGCAGACTTCTTTGTAGATATGAGGGATCAAACTTGGCGTGAAAGTTTTGATGGGTGTGATTTGGGGTCTTGAGAACCTCTCCATTGAATCCAAGGTGTCAGAGAAAGTCAGATTTGGCTTTCGTTTTGATAAAATTTGACATATATTATCAAATTTGCAAGGGTTTGAAGGAAGGGTTTTAGTTGTTAGATCTGAAGGGAAGTTGATATTTCAAAGTAGTTTGGGCAAAAATAGACCTCACCATTACGTCCAGGAGACACAAGAACTTAAAGATGGATTGTCAAATCATCAATTTTCAACACTTTCAGTTGGGAGATGAAGCAAAAAAAAAAGAGTATGGTCATACGGATCCGTACATGGCCATACAATCCATACAGAGATCAACATCATCGTCTGTGGGCTAAATCAATTTTTTGGGCAGAATATTCTCTATGAATTCCCTTGCCTCTGTCATCTTTGTACCTGGTCTGCGATTTCACTTGTCTGCGTACGTGGTCCATCCATCGCCAGGGTACAATTTTATTTATTATTCGACAAGTTTAATTGGTTATGTGGACTAACTGTTCGTTGTATTTTTGGGCATCATTGTACTCCTTTTTGCAGTCAAATATGCGATTAGTACCCTTCGTCCAACATATGGTTCAATCTCATTTATTTGTATTGTTGTTTTTATAATATAAAACTTTGTTTCTAAAAAGTTTCTGCCTGACTATATTTAGCACTGACCATTTTATGTGGAGTTCCGATGGCCAGGTTTATTCATTTGTGGGAGGTTATGCCCCGGGCGGTGCGACTTCAGCCCACCATCCCCACCACTCCCTTGCCACCTGCCCACCACTCCATTGGTAGCGGGTTGGTAGCCATTTTCTTTAACCAATATATGCACTAATGGTCCTATTCCATGACCTAGTGCCAAATTTTTTTAGCCCCCGAGGGCCAAAATTTTGAGCCTATTTAGTCTTCACATGTCCTCAAGTAGGCCTTTTTTTCATTTTTTCATAACTTGCAATCTAAGAGGCAAAAATTTGCAAACGAGATATCGTTGGAAAGCAGGCACTGCTAATTTTATATGGTGCAGGTTATTTTCAATAATTTTGTTATTTGTGTATTTATTGTTGGTTGAAGTCAGATATGATTTTATGGCTCCTGAGCTCATAACTTTATTCCATGGTCTCCATTTTTCATGATTCTTGTGGCAGAAAGGTATTGAGGGGATCTAAATTGCCATCTATGCACCTTTTTATGTATTTGTCCCAGGTTGATCATTATTTCAGTTTTTCCCCAAAGAGTGTTCTAGAGATTACTTGGATGTTTTAATAGTTGGGAAGGTGCAATTTTGATCTTTTCACTTCATTTTAGTTCCAAATCATTTCTCAATCAACTGTTGCTTCATAGATTCTAGAGTTGTGTCAGTTTGAGAGTTTTCTAGTGTTTCTTGGCATCGGGTTTGATGTTTCTTATGATGATTCCCACTTGAGTCCTTGAGTGACTCTAATATAGTTTCCAACAAATAGAATTATCCTTCATTGCTTGTCAAATTAAGGATTCCAGTGTTACTCCATAAGTGTGCTTCCAGTGCTTCTTTGTAGCAGATCATCTTATTATGGGGGGTTGTATGATCTCTCTTGTCATCCTTTGTGTGGATGGAGATTGATTGGATTTGTGATAGATATCTTTTTTGTATTTCATCTGTCTTTTGGGGAGGAGTTTTGTACCACTAGGTTTTCTCCTTTTCTCTGTTTGCAAGAGATTGTCTTTGCATTTATACATGGGTACCTAACATGGCCTCGTAGTCGGGACCCATCTTTGTGTTATTTTCATAATAATCAACTCCTTTTCTTTGTTTGCTTCTTTGTAGCAGATCATCTCATTATGGGGGGTTGTATGATCTCTCTTGTCATCCTTTGTGTGGATGGAGATTGATTGGATTTGTGATAGATATCTTTTTTGTATTTCATCTGTCTTTTGGGGAGGAGTTTTGTACCACTAGGTTTTCTCCTTTTCTCTGTTTGCAGGAGATTGTCTTTGCATTTATACATGGGTACCTAACATGGCCTTGTAGCCGGGACCCATCTTTGTGTTATTTTCATAATAATCAACTCCCTTAGTTGTACTTAAGGGGGGTGTTGGTGTAAATAGGCATTTTTCCTATCTATTCTTATGTAGGTCCTATTTTCATTGTTAAGTCCACTTAAGTCCTAGGAAGGAATCTTTCTAGTTAAGCATTAGTTGTCACTTATCTTATCTAGTTGGCATTTATTTAATGCTTGGGTCCTAGGTTGTTATGAGTTAGTTTTCTCATGTGATAGGATTAAGACACTTGTCGTTATCTTTTCTAATCATAATCATAAGTACTTTGATATATGCATTTTGGCATTCTTGCATCCTTAATGATAGCATGATATTTTTTCCATTTCTCTCTTGTGGAAGTTATTTTGTCTTACAAGTGATCCCAGGGTGTTGAGAATTTCACCATAAATTCCTACAGTTTCAATGAAATATAGCATTTGGTAAAGTGTCATTTTGGCTTGTAAGTTGTCTAAACATTATTGTGTCAACTGTTTCATTTAAAGGATATACATTAACAATTTTATTAACATGTTCTTATTTAGTAGTTTGTCTTTCCATTTTTTATAAGTTCTATTTTCTTACAATCTATTAATTATTTCATTCTCATTACACTTGTTCTATTACAATCTATTGTTTTCTATATGTTCTTCAACAAAGGAGAAATACAAGTTGATGTTTTCTAGAAGCAAAAGTAAATGTGTTGAGAAGATTTATTCACAAGATGCTATAGTGACAAAATATAGTATATAACCAAGGGTAGAGATTAGACCTATGTAAAAGCATTGGATCAAGCTTTGGCTGAGCATTCAAAATGTTCCACATGTTTTTCAATAGTGTATCCTTGAAAACATAGGATGCAAATCTTGATCTTGTGGCAAGGTTGAAAGTCATCTTTACTTTTATGTAAGCCATAAATATATTGGTTGTGCATTATATTAAGTCACTTGTTAGTATACAATTATTTTATGAACCTAAAAGGTGATATATGATTCAATATTGGTATTAATTTGATCCTTGCCTTGCCTTGAAAATTCTAGAATGGGTTTAGTAGGCCCAAGGGAATAGTCACTTCATTTATATCATGGAGTTACCCACATGAGAGTGTCTTATAGAGGATTTTTCCAAGACCATAAATCTTGATTTACAGTATTGTTTCAATCATTTTTTGTTGTATAGACTTGAATTGGAGTCACATGATTTAAGTCTAAGTTGTTTAGAGCTCATTTATACTTTTTCCCTTTTATTAGTCGATCTCAATGATGGTTAAATTAACCCCCTCGGTAAAGAGGATTATCAAGATTAGTAAACACATAATGTGACCTTTTTTCTATGATAGAATGAGATTAATTAACATAATTTTATGTTGTCGCAAATGCTCTTTTATTATACTATGAGTTCATAGACAAGATTAATCCAAAAGGATATGTCAATACTATTGCATTGATGATTCATGGTCAAGAGAATCATGATATTATCTTGCATTTCTCATGCAACTATGTGAGTATAAATCAACATTAATTGAGAATTCATAGTGTATTGTTAGCATCAAGTATTAATATGTGGATGTATTTCATGGTTACAAACCATAGTTATCCTTATTATTTTGGTATTATTATTCATAAAACTAACTCAAGGGTACAAGGGATACTAGGAGATTGGAAAATAATAGATATGCATATGCCTTGTAATTGAACCAACTCAAGGTAAGAAATACTAGATGATTATTGAACAATGGTTTATATACATACATACATACATATGCATGTATGTATATATATATATATATATATATATATGTTGATTTGTGTTTATGATTATCTATTTAATTTACTAGAATATAGTGGGACCAACTAATTAGGGAAAAGAATGTACAAAGTTTGGTAATTGAAATATAATTTACATTTTTTGTCTATACTTATATTTCCCTAATTAATTAATAATTAAGAAGATTCAAGGAAGAGACAGTAGTGTTGTGAACAAATGGTCCACATTTATCTAAAGTGATTTTATAGTTATATACATCATTAGTTTGTTGTACCACAAGGTCCATATTATTCAAATATCATGTTATCCAAAAGGAATCTAGGATATTGCATCATAGGTTGCATGTGATGGGTGTGCACATACACACACACACACACACACTTGATTCTTAGATATGTTTCTACTACAAACATCCTTATATATCACTCTTATTGAAGGGGTGGGCCACTTCTAGTGGGAAGAGGAGTGGGGACCATTTGGTCTATGGTTGGATGTAAAACACTTGGATGATGTTTTCCCTCCTACAATTGGATAGTCATGATTGCTTGCACTCAAATGAGATGACTATGATTTATTACCTATTACTGATGGTTAAAATATTTTTAATGAAAACTCAAAATATGTATATTGATATATCTGCCACATTGGTGGGATAGTAGTTCTAATATGAATTTGTATCTCATTAATCTTTCAATTGTAAAAAGGTACCATGAAAATATGTGCAATGATATAATATTGGTATCTCTATTTTAAAAAGAGAATCTATATGTTTATTGATTTATGTGTCGAAAAAAAAAAAAAAAATTTATGGCATTTCTATTTATTAATTTCAAATTATTCTCTAATTATTTTGTTAATATGGATGGCTCATTACAAGTCACTATTTCAAATGGTTATTTAGAGAATCTACACATGTAAATCCTTGATGAATTGACAAAAAAGATAACACTCTATAATGGTAGCAAAATTGACGACAAAAGAGATATTATTGTATTGTATTAATCAAGCTACAAGGTTTGTGATAAGAATATTTCTATCTATAAAGAACATTTTCTACTTCACAAAGAACAAACACCTCTAAAGGAATTCTTCTCCAAAGATTTCTCAATATTTTTTTTTTCTATTTTAGAAAGAACCATAACATATACATGTTTAGAAAGTGGCAACTAAAACTAACCATAATTAAATAAGAATTATATTTATATAGCCTTACTTAAGCCATCCTTTAGTAGAATCCATATGTTTATTTTATTTACCAAATCCCTTTACTGTTATGATTTCATGGAGAAAATATTTTCTCAACATCTCTTCATTGTAGAAATCTCTTTGAAAAATAATATTATTTATTCACTACTTCCATAATAAATAGAGCAAAAATAAATAAAATTACTTGTAAAGAAAATAATTATTTAAGAAAAGAGAAATCAAACATTAAAAAAAATTGTCCTAGGTTACTCTTGTAAACATGTGTAAAAATATATCTAATTTGGTTCAAAATGTCTATCTGATGATCATGAATTACTATAGTGCTTTACAATTGCTAATTTATGTTAGACTTGTTATTTTCAAAATGAGTACTAAAATGGTTCATTTGTTGCAACTCCTTCTATAGGATATCATAACAAGAAATTGACAAATTATGCATAACAAGGTGGATGGAATACTAAGAAATTGCAATGTTATTTCACATCAATAATAATTATAAATTTTATAATTTTCCACGTTACTAAAAAAATGATTTGTCATTATTTATCATGTTATTAGGGTTTACTATTCTAACACTTGAAATATTCATATTATTTTCTATTTCTCATTTTAGTTATAAAGACTTCCTATTTTCTCATATTGCTCATATACAATGCATTAGTTATTTTCTACTTTGTCACTCATTAAACCCAACCTAATCTAGGAGTGATAATCATGTAACAACCAAGTATACATATGAAATCAATGTTTGATCATTCAGAGGTAGTTGGATTATTTATGTTGCAAAGTGAAATACTCAATAATCCAAGTGCAAAGTGCATGCTTCAAAACTATCTTACTAGAGTGAAGCATATAGTGTGTTAGATGCTTGTTCATACTCTTGGGTGACAAAAACATAAACATGGATGATAAATATGGTTGTTTTTAGATTTTAATCATCTCAAGAAAATAAAATCAGAAGTCATTAAATTCATTAAGTTGGAAATGGATTTTGTGATGTTTGGGTTCTTAAAGGTTTCTAGAATCCATGAATTCATTTCCCGAGCATAAATTAGAGTCCAAGATAATTTGTACAACGAGGTTTAAATTGTTAGGAAAATAGTTGTTATCATTGTAGGCAATATAATACAATTGCTAGTAAGAATTCCAAAGCTGATTTATGTTTTCATGTATGAACTTGTAGAGATTGAAATTGAATGCTTTTATTAATGCTTTATTTTTTCTAATAGTATACTAATAGTTTCAAATCATTTGATCTTTCATTATAGTAAATCTTAGTTTGTCATTAATATCATAATTTATTATACTATCTTGCAAAATTCATAGTCAAGCCCAATTTCTTTTCCAAATATATGAGTAAGCAACTTCTAACCAAAATTGTAGGAAATTAAAAGAGTACTAATGTTAGCAAAAATATGTCGTAATAAAAATTTGATCTTGCATTGGAGAAGCCAAAGGAAAAATGGAGAAATTGCTAAAGCAATCAAACTCCGAAGACTTTGTTGAAAATAATCAAAGTAGTCAACACCTAAGTTTGAATCTTAAGAAGTTTGCACATTATATAGAGGAAATGAAATGGAAAGGTGTTAGGAGACATCCTCAAGGTTAATATGTTGTAGAAATTAGAGGCCTTAAGTCCAAGAAAAATTGACGACTTGTAACATTTGATACAACATAAGAGGTTGCTTATATGGTTGCTACATCCATGAGAAGCATTAGTGCAATGGGAATTTTTATCTACATAAATTTAAATCCATACAACTTCTCAAAGAAGCTCGTTCTTCCCTTCTCCAATTTGGGATATAGCTCCAAATTAGACACATTTTTGGTTTAGCCCACAAATAAGGTACAAGATGCATTATCCAATTATACATGGACAAATTCAATAGATGTTATGGAAAAGAATGATCAATTGCTTAGAGACATTTACAAAAATTTGTAAGTACCTATCCTTGTTTCTACAAAACTTAGTAGTAGAAAAAGAAAGAATACAATTCCACCCCTTTGAGAAAACTATGGTTTGTTTAGTTTTAGTACTAATTCTAATATCTCTTTATTTTTGTGTAAATTTTAGAATTTTCAAAATTATGAATTTTGATTTCACTATATTTTAACAATATTTGATATATTCATTGTAACGCCCCACCGTGGAACCCGAAAAACGTTATGACATTCACATAAGCAACATAATAATTTTATTTTTTAAACAAATAGCATGTGACAACAACTACCATAATCGTTTCAGGGTTCCACAACTACGCTACTATGAATAACAACAATACAATACAATAACCATATAATTATATTACTCATGAGAAGTCATGACCAAATATACATATACAATAAGAGTTACATACAATAATTGAGATTGTGACGAATCTCAGAATAATACAAGTATCAATACAAAGAAACTCATGTACAATATGAGTGTAATACAATAAGGAATAAGATATAGAAAAGAAGACATCCACGCCATGACTCACCAAAGGAACTAAGCTCCGCAACCACTGAGCAAACTGGATCCAACCAAGAAAACTTGTCATGAACAAAATACCTGAAGGGGACCCAATGGAGAAAGTGGCACGTTCCTCCCAACCATGTGGAGCTCGAAAGCCCACCCCCCGTGCTAGGAGATAGAACAAGTCCTCAAGTCATACAGACCACAAAAGTGACAACATACAACACAAGGTCAACAACCATGACAACACAACTGACAAACTCCTAGTACCTTAGTTAAGGTTACCATATAAATACCAACTTCCGAGAGGTTACCCATACAACCACATCTAGGGTTCGGCCCCTATCAGAAGCCACTCCTCCTAAGGTACAACTCCTCATAAAGACAAAACAAGAAGACAACATGCATGCAACATGAAATTCTTAACCAAGGACCAATAATCAATTGATCCAGTAAATAAACACAACAACCCAACTAGCATGGCGAAAACTCCGCAGTTACATGCTCAAATTAACTTGAAATATAATTTTCCCAACAAGTAATACATAGGAACACGTGTGAGTTCCATGTTTCCACACAAGATCAAAACAAAGCCTCATACTATAAAATTAACATAATTCCATAAAGACCAATCAACTCCTCTGGAAGAACAAAATACTAGAACGTTTAACCTTAATCACAAGAATAATAAAAAATCACTTTGTTAAAAACATTTACACCAATTTTTCCGCAAGGATTAATATGTCATATTAACTATACTTTCAACTAAAAAGAACGCAAATAACCAAAATAATCCTTTCTTCACTATAGACATTTTAACACATCCACTCCTAGTATAACGATATATCCATTATCCGAACTCAATACAATTGATCATTAAAAAGAACAAATCAAAAATCCAAGAATCATCTCTAAACATTTATTAAATAAATCAACATATCAATTATCCTTTATCTTTTTATTTTTGATAAGAAAGGCATTAAACATATTCACTAACCATGACTTATCATATAACTAATACGTGAAACCCAACGCACAAGGATACCAAAAGAATTATATTAAACTCTAAATGAAAAGATATATATACACATTTATATTAACATACTCCTTTCATTTTTAATGTATTCTAATAACACACCTCATTACAATTCATTGCAATAACAAATAAGAATAATAATAAACTATTTTATAAACCATAGAGAGAATTATTAATATATCAATATTAAGGTGAATTAATCTAATGTCCATGTTTAGGTATAAATTAAGAATAGAATCATGGTAACATGTTAAATATTTATAATAGCTTATGTAGACATCCAAATTTGATCACTTCCATATGATCAAAATCGTCTATTATATTCATCTATTCCATTAACAGTGATTAAATAATTTATTTAATCATTATTTCATTTTCTGCTTAAGGTTCCTAAAGTATCTAATTAAATAAATTAAATACTTTACCTTACACCCTGTTCTTCTCTAAATTAAATAAATATGACAAATTATTTAATTTAGTCTTTTAACCCATTTGAATTAAAACCAATTTCTAAATTCCTCTTTTTCTCTCTCCTTGTCACATTCTCCATAACCCTCTTCTAATCCAGATTAAATTAATTAATCTATGATTAGGATGTGCACCACTTAATCAAGATTAAGTGTCACATCCTCCATAATCTCCCACTTGCCTCTAATCTCTCATTAATTACCTTAATCCTGTGTTTGCACAACCTTAATCAGAATCATTAACCATATTTAGCTTACCTTTTCTAGTCAACCTTCCCACTTACCATTTTTGGTATGGACTCCCTTCCCCATGTGAATTTTTAATTCACATTTATTCAACCAAGGTCCCCCTCTTCCCCATGTGAATTTTTAATTCACTTTTATCTTCCCAAAGTCTCTTTAAGTGTATGGATGGAATGATGGAGTGGATTGGTGATGGGGGAAGGTGTTCAGGACCAACATGGGCACATGTGATGGTGGATGTGAAAAGATAGGTGGATGAATGGATGGAGAGTGTGACGATAATGGAGGCATTGGGATAGTGAATTTTGGGATGTAGGGACCCAAAACAGATTTAGGAGATGGAGGAGGTGAATGATTTTGTGGGGAAATAACAAATTTGGATGTCGTTATGGACTTTTCAATTGAAGGTATGGCACCTTTTTTCTTTGGGATCCACATGGTTTTTATTTTTGCTTCGGTGGGCCTTTGTGGCCTTTTGGATTGATTTGGATTTTGGACTCGATTTTTCTATTCTTCAACATGTCTGTGGAAGGGGACATGAGGAGCTTTAGATTCATGTGGATGTTTGGATTTATGTATTGTTGCTTTGGTATCCAAAGTTCTTTTAGTAGCAAGGGGATAGATGCAAGGAGATGGACGATGGGGAGCGATGGAGGTAGGAATTTGATGAGGAAGTGTGGATGGATAATGTGGAGGTATGTGCCTTTGTTGATCCTGATTAGGAGTTATGAAGGTAGGATTTTTATGCTGTGTACGAGGGAGAGGTGGTGGATGAATAGGATAAGATGGAGGGGGTGATTTTGGGATGTAAGGACCCAAAATAGACTATGTATATGGAGGATGTGTGGGTTTTGATGGAGGGATATAAGAACCCATAGTAGATGGAGGATTAGCAACAATGGATGGAGGGACATAAGGACCCAAAATGGATTGAGAGGATGAGGGAGGAAGATGGATGGTTGTTTGTAGGTAGTATGATGGAGGAGGGGGGATGGAGACATATGTCTTGGTAGAACGATGGGAAGTACCTCTTGTGCCTTTAGAAGAGGATCGTTTAGGATGTACGAGGGTTGTACCAACATATTTAGAGTGCAAGTTTTGGGAGACATATCCAAGACCATGTGTGCCTGGATGTTCTTTGACTTGAATGGGTTATAAAATACCTTGCTCATGAAGGCCTAAACCTTTTTCTTGATAGTTCATGTTCTCAAGCATATGATCTATGGTAGGATGCTTATTCTTTTGGAAGCATGATGCAAGCACATTAGTAGGTGGAAGAGGAAAGGTGGTGCCTATACTTTGTTTTGCTTCTGTAAGAAGGCCACCACGGATAAGTGTAATGAAACCAAGGTGGTACAAAAGTGGCGTTGGGATTGGCGATGAAGGATCATGCGAGGGAGATGAGGGGATAGCCGCATCAGGAGGAATGAGTGATAAGGGATCATGAGAGGAATTGGGCAGTACAATGGGATCTAGATGTATGGTATTGGATGATAAGGGCTCATGAGATGGAGTGATTGGATCTTGAAGGCAAATGGGATCATGGGATGGAGTGGAGGAGATAGTGTGATCTTGAGATGGGGTGGATGGTAGGATAGGATCATGACTTGGTTGAGGATATGGATCATGAGATGAAATGAATGGATGACTATGTTCTTGAGATGGAGTAGATGGGATGGAGTGATCTTGATTTGGAGGAGGGGATATGCTTGTATGCTTTGGATCAAGCTCTTGGCATGACTCATCTTGTGTGGGATGTATGATGATGGAAGAGTGTTGGAGGGACTCCTCAATTGGGGGAGAGAGGAGGATGGAGGATTCATGAAGGTCATTGGATTGAAGTTTGTGAATATTAGGACTGGGAGGAGGGGATTGGATGTCTTCAATGGATTCAGTGGATCTAGTAGTAGAATACAGGGATTCAATGGATTCAATGGGTTTGAGTGGCTCAATGGTTTGGACGGTGTCAGGAATGGTGATGGGAGGTATAGGTGTAGGATAGCAGAGGGCCTCATCACTAGTGACAGTACATGATAGAGTGGGAGGGCATGGTGGCTCTTATTGCATGAGTCCTTGTGTGACATTTGGAAGAGATGTAGGATTAGGTAAAGTGATGGGAATGGATGGAGGACTAGGAGGAGATGTGGGATTAGGGTTAGATGTAGGGATGGGAATGGATGTAGGACTAGGCGGAGATGGAGGATTAGGATTAGATGTGGGTAGGGGATTGAATGTAGGACTAGGAGGAGATGGAGGAATAGGATTAGATGTGGGCATGGGATTGGATGGAGGACTAGGAGGAGATGTGGGATTAGAATTAGATGTGGGTATGGGATTGGATGTAGGATTAGGATTAAGAATTGGAGGATTATATGAGTGGATGTGTGGATGAGGATTAGGATTAAGAATTGGAGGATTAGATGTAGAACTAGGAGGAGATGGAGGATTATGATTAGGGATTTGTGGATTAGGATTGGATGGAGGACTAGGAGGAGATGGAGGATTAGGACTAGATGAAGGGATGGAAATGGATGGAGGATTAGAATTAGATTAAGGGATGGGATTGGATGTAGGACTAGGAGGAGATGGAGGATTAGGATTAGATGAAGGGATGGAAATGGATGTAGGACTAGGAGGAGATGGAGGATGAGGATTAGATGAAGGGATGGGAATGGATGGAGGATTAGGGATTGGTGGATAAGGATTAGATGAAGGGATGGGATTGGATATAGGACTAGGAGGAGATGGAGGATTAGGATTAGATGAAGGGATGGAAATGGATGTAGGACTAGGAGGAGATGGAGGATTAGGATTAGCTGAAGGGATGGGAATGGATGAAGGATTAGGGATTGATGGATTAGGATTGGATGGGGGAATAGGAGAAGATGGAGGATTAGGATTAGATGAAGGGATGGGAATGGATGGAGGATTATGATTAGGGATTTGTGGATTAGGATTGGATGTGGGGATGGGATTAGATGGAGTACTAGGAGTGGTTGGAGGAGATGTAGGATTCTGATTAGATGGAGGATTAAGATATAATGCGGTGAAAGGGAGAGTGATGTAGGAAGATGTGGATGTTGGATTAGATTGGGATGGGGAGTGATAGTAGGAAGATGTAGATGAAGGATTAGAATGGGGAGATGTGGAATTAATGTAAGGGTATGGGGATGGGGGATTGCGATAGGAAGGTGTGGATGTTGGATTAGAATAGGAATATTGAGGTGGTGAACCATTGTAGGAGGACATGTATGGTGGGTTGGCGTAGGAGGATATGGATGGTAGATTAGGATGAGAGGATTGAGATGGTAGATTAGGATAGGAGGAATATTGGGATGGGGGATTGTGATAGGAATGTGTGAGTGTTGGATTAGGATGAGAAGATTGGGATGTGGGATGAAGGTAGAGGTATTGGGATTGATGATGATGAGGATAAGAGGAAGTGGATGTTGGATAGGATAGAGGTTGAAAGGGAGGACATGATGAATATGTCGATGGTGAGGATGTTGGATATCCCTTGTCAAGGGTAGCATAAGAACCATTATTAGATGTGGATGAAGGCATGGTGGGATAGTTTGAAGAAGTATTGGGATTTTGGGAGGCGATTGGAGAGATCTTACTAGCAATGATAGCGTCAAGAGGATCTATATAACAATCTTCATGATCAACAAGATTTTCATTATCGTCATCAACGGAGTTAGGATTCCCCTTGACTACTATTATTGGTCGTGTGAGAGGGGGATAAAGATTCATGATGGATATAGATTAAAAGGAAAGAATGGATGATGGATAGAGAACTAGGATGGATTGAAAGCTCATATGGGGATTGGATGAAAGCTCAGATTAGGATTGGATGAAAGCTCAGATTAGGATGATGGGATTAACTCTCAAATTAGGATTGAATTAGGGCTTAAATTAAGATTGGATCATAGGATATGATAGGATTGATTTGAAAACATGATCATGGGTTTTAACTAGAGGACGTAAGGTATTGACAATCAGATTTTTGCCAAATTTGGCAGTTTTCAAAAATTGTCAAATTTTGCCATTTTAGGAAACTTCGTAGGCATACGTTTGAGAGTCCAGTTTTTTTCAAAAAATACCCAATACTAAGAAAAGATAAATTGCCAACTAACATCGGAAATATGAGACATGCATTCAGAGTTATTAACGAAACAGTTCGTCAAAAACTAAAAAATTGAAAAAAATAAATGCTAATTTGTGATTTTGAGGGTCAAGATGAAAGTTTGAGGCTCTGAAAACGTGTTGAAGCAGGATCCAATGGACTCAAAAGTTAGTTGGGAATCCACATGCCAGCTCATAATGCAACCACCCTTAAAATTTCAGCAAAAACCCACATCCGAGTCAAAAGTTATGGCCTCCAGAAGTTTCGGCATAAAAATCAAAAATTTCAAAAATGAAGTCTAGATGATTGGGATGGATGATTTGATGATAGATATGGACTCCAATGATGTTCTAAGAAGCACTTATGCAGTCTGGTTGATGAAACATTGATTTGACGGATGCTCAGAACAAGGAAACGACCACTCGAAACGGGTAATCAGATATTTAGATTGGATAGATAGATGGTCGAGAGGGGTGAACAGGGGTTTGGAATGGCCAAATAAAGGTTTGGATTGGTCAAATGAGTGTTTAGGATGATGGAATGGTCAAACGAAGGCTTTGGGGGTTCGAACGGAGGTTTAAAATGATCAAACGAGTGAAATTGGCCGTTCAGTGGGGCGTATTCGCACTTCTGCAGTAAAACTGCTGAAACAGTGGGGCAAATTTGCCCCTCTGTAATGGAAAAGGCTAAAAAAAATGGGGCAAGTTCACCCCTCTGCAGTGCAAAAGACTGAAACAGAGGGCAGGTTCGCCCCTCTGCAGCAAAAAGGCTGAAACAGCAAAGGGCAGATTCGCCCCTCTGTAGAAAATGACTAAAACAGAGGGCAAGTTCGCCCCTCTGCAGTGGAAAATGTATCTTGGTTTGGATAAGGAATTTTGGCAAGGACTTAAAATGGTTTAATGACCGTTTTATTGACCAAAATTTACTAGTTCTTCACAGAAAGACACTTTGAACAAGCACAATCCTATGATTAGTGTTTAATGGGTATGGCCAACAAAGGTCTTACTCTAGGATGAACAAGGTTTCTAAGGAGTCCTCAATATATGCTCGGTACGTGAGGCACAAACCGTCAACACCAGTCCGTCACAAGCGTGAGTCGGGAGCCCCAGCGAGATACTAAAAGGCTCGGACCAACTCTTCACATCTATCTAGGTATCACCCTAGGTTCAATGTTTCGCCAATCACGACGCAACTGGATTGAGGTACAGCTTTGGCTCTCCCCCCTTTATATACCCCGCCGGTACATGTGGTTGGGATCATCCCTTGGGGTGATGAAATCCCCAAGCAGGTCTCTCTAAGAAGAAAACACTAATCGTTTCCAACTACCCCTTTCGGATCCGCACAAAAGTGCAAAGGGAGGAGGTGAAAACGAATTAATGTCCCCTTAGGGTGATACAAATAGAACAAACATAGCAAGTAGCCAATTTATTTTCCCCTAATTATAATAAGTAAATAGATAAAACAATAAGGAAAGATTTTCAAAGAAAGAAAGAAAGGCCCTGCAAGCAAATGTTAGTTGTTTATCCCTTTTTGCCCTTTTTGTGATTTGTAGCAAATCTGACTTCACTCACCAACAAACAAGATTAGTTGATTAGAGCACAAAATGGAAAAAGAAAGAAACAAAAACGAAGCTAAAATGCCACTTTTTACCTTCCCAAATGTGCTATTAAGGGCAGGTTCGCCCCTCTGCAGAAAACAGTCAGAAATAGCCAAAAGGGTAGATTCGCCCCTTTGCAAAAAATAGTAAAAAAAATAGCCTAAAGGGCAGATTCGCCCCTCTACAGAAAACAATCAGAAAACAGCCTAAAGGGCAGATTCGCCCTTCTGCAAAAAATAGTCAGAAACAGCCAAAAGGGCAGATTCGCCCCTTTGCAGAAAATAGTCAAAAAAATAGCCTAAAGGGCATATTCGCCCCTCTGCAGAAAATAGTCAGAAAACAGTCAGAAACAGCCAAAAGGGCAGATTCGCCCCTCTGCAGAAAACAGTTAGAAAATAGCCTAAAGGGCAGATTCACCCCTCTGCAGAAAACAACATAAAGCGCAGATTCGCCCCTCTACAGAAAATAGTTAGAAAACAGCCTAAAGGGCAGATTCGCTCCTCTGCAGAAAACAGTCAGAAAACAGCCTAAAGGGCAGATTCGCCCCTCTGTAGAAAACAGTCAGAAAACAACATAAAGGGCAGATTCGCCCCTCTGCAGAAAATAGTTAGAAACTGCAAAGGGCAGGTTTGCCCCTCTACAGAAAACAGTCAGAAACAGAGGGCAAGGTTTCCCTTCTGTGGTGTCTGGGAGGGCAAGTTCGCCCCTTTGCGACCTGAATCTGCAAACAAGCTAACAACATAAAACGTGAAAGAAAGAGACCCCTTTGTGGGTCCCACCGGGCATGTAAAAAATGTGATCTTATTAAAATGTTGCTTCTAAATGTGAGATGTTAGATAAAACTAATAATCCAATAAAGAGAAACAACAAGATAATAGGGCACTTCAATAAGATTAGCCTTAGAAAATAAACAACATAGAAGTAAGATAAACAAATAGATTGCTATTATACCTTCATGTTGTTGCTTCCTTGGTCAGTGGATGCAAGATGAATTGATGCAATATGGGTGCTAAAATGGATGAGAGCTTGAATGACAATTTTGCAAGAGTTTATTTGCAAAAGACTTGATTATGCAAAATGAAGGAATTGAAGGGGTATTTATAGGCCAAATTGAATTTTCTAGAGAATTCAACAGTTGGGATTGATCCAACAAAGATCAAGATGAAAGCCTATGGTGAGTTGAGGACTCACAAGCCCTCAAATCTTGACATGTGGAAGGTGAGATATCTTAGGGTGGAGTGATGTGGAAATGAGGTGGAAGAGAAGGACAAGAGGTGGAAGGGAAGTACATGAGGTGGATGAATGACAAGTACCTTTGAGGTACCTTGGGGGATGAGAAGATTTTTTCAAAAAGGAACTTATTGTCCCCAAATGAAGATGTTTCCAACATCCCCTCAACTATCCTCTCTATCTCCCCCATCAAATTCCTTTAATCCATCCTCTTGCATAAACCATCCAATCTAATAAGGTTGTACCAACATCCGAATAGTCACTTCAAACATGGGCTCTTATTACCTCATATGGAACTTGATGCATGAGTCCTTCATCCCTATCCTTATCAATTGTCATCTAAAAATCCGCATATCCATATCCCTATCTTTATCCATCTTCGTCCACATCCTAGACCAAAAAATCAGCAAAAAAAGAGAAAAAAGAGAAAAAAAACAAAAAAAAAATAGTAAAGAGAAAATCATTCGTCCAATGGTGAAAACTTGGCAAACAAGTGCCTTGGATTAGTACCATGATGAAAACCTAGAAAACAGGCATCATGAGTAAATTCCCCATCTAGTCTCCTTCCACAATTGGGGGCAGCATCCACTTACGCATTCCTTTCCTCCATCTCCTACATCCACCTATCTTCCACATCTTACCCACCCTCTTTCGCATCCTATCCAACCCTCCATCTTCCTTGTGATCTTGATAAAGATAGGGGAAAACCTATATACATGCGTTGGACATCTCTTGGCATATATTCCCCCTCATCCATACACTATCGTATTCCTTCCACACATCTTGCCATCCCTCTTGCCTCGTCATGCATGACACATCTAGAGTGGGGGCATCTCATTCTTCACCATGAAGTCCTTGGCGACATCATCCATCCATCCTTCCAAGAAATCCTTTCCATCTCTCCATCCTGCCCATCCTTACCTCTCCATCCATTTATCCATGCAGTCATCCCTTCCATCTACCAAATACTTATCTTCCTATACTCCCATCCTACTACAATCCATATCCATTCGCTCCCTTATTTCCCCATCCTTCTATCTTCCTTCCCTCTTGCCTCATCACACATGACACATCTAGAGTGGGGGCATCTCCTTCTTTGTGTCTTAGTCCTTGAGACATCGTCCATCCATCCCTCCAAGTAATCCCTACGATCTCCCAATCCTTATCTCCATATACTCTCATCTCCTCATCATCCCATCCATTTATCCATCCAATAATCCCTACCATCTCCCAATCCTTATCTTCCTATCCTCGCATATTTCTATCTCCCATCTTTATCAATCCATCCATTTTCCTTCCATCTCATAGTCCCTTGTCATTGGTCTCTAGCTATAGGCTACCCTCATGCAATCCAATGACTTGATATCTCACTATCATCATTCCTATCTATTTCTCATATCTTTCCAATCTTCATCACTCATCTATCCATCATCTATCCACCTATCCTAGCATCTTTCTATCTCCCATCTTTATCAATCCATCCATTTTCCTTCCATCTCGTAATCCCTTGTCATTGGTCTCTAGCTATAGGCTACCCTCATGCAATCCAATGACTTGATACCTCACTATCATCATTCCTATCTATTTCTCACATCTTTCCAATCTTCATCACTCATCTACCCATCATCTATCCACCTATCCTAGCATCTTCTTTTCCTTCCATCTCATAATCCCTTGTCATTGGTCTCTAGCTATAGGCTACCCTCATGCAATCCAATGACTTGATATTTCACTATCATCATTCCTATCTCTTTCTCACATCTTTCCAATCTTCATCACTCATCTATCCATCATCTATCCACCTATCCTAGCATCTTCTTATCCATCCATCCATTTCCCTCTATTATCCCTTGTCATTGGTAACTAGCTCTAGGCTACCCGCATGCAACCCAATGCCATTCACATTGTCATTCATCCCTCCTATCTATTTACCACATCTTTCTCACATCTTCATCACTCATCTATCCATCGTCTCACCTCTCAAATTCATATTCTAATCATCTGAATTACCTATCCCATCCCTAAGCTTCACATCCTTCATATCTTACACATATCAACCATCATTCTATCCAATCCTGTGGCCTATCCTGGCTCATCATATCCACTCCATCATTTTATCCATTTATCTTGGTCATCTCATCATCCCTTATCCATTGTCTATCGTCGGTCTGTCGTCGGTCTACATTGCCCCTGTGCTTTCACGTAGGCAAGGTCGGTCGTTTGATCCACCCCCGGGGTTTTGTCTTTTGTCTATCGTTTGTCTTTAGCCTTGTGTCGAGCTACGTTGCTGCTGCGCTTTCACGTAGGCATGGTCAATCATTTGGTCCACCCCCTAGGCATTTTTTCCTGTCTGGTCTTTGTCCTCCATCGAGGTCTTCACTTTCCTCTTTCTGCTTTTATCCATGGTCTCTTGTCGAACTACAAGGGCTCTGCGCTTTCACGTAGGCAAGGTTGATCTTTGATCAACCCTCGAGCCCTAGGTCTTTAGGGTTTTTATTGCCTTTTGTCCTTTCATCCTGTCATCAAGTATGTCCCTATCCGAGCTAGTGCTTATCAAACACCGGTCATCTCTATCCCAAGATCCAATCAGTTTCTGCTATCTTGCGTCATGTTGATCAACCAATCTATCCTCCATCTTTGGTCTCAACAAGATGTATCCTTCCTAACAGACCGCATCAACCCCATCCATCATCTTGATCCTATGGCAAAGGAAGTTTCAAACTTGATTGTGATCTTTTGATGTTTTTAAAATTTTGTTTATCATTTGAGCTCCCTATCATCACTTGTCATGGTCGCCTTGATCTATCATATCATGGTGTGCTTTGACTAGTAAACATAGGGGCGTATCTTGATCTTTTTTTTATGTTTTTGTCTTCTTGGTTGTCCCACGTAGTACCCACCAAGACTCTTGTGGTCTTGTGTTATGCTGGGGCATCCTTTTGTGCTTGTGGTTATCCCAATACCAGGCCCGACCACTGTCTTTATGACTTTGGGGTGTTGGAATAGCCTTCTTATCTGTTATGTTTGTTTTATGCATTAGACACTAATCCATCTTGGTTTACATACCTTGACGCCCGGTGTCTTATGCTATAGCAAAAATCAGTGTTCTATGGATGGAAAATTGCATTAGGATTGCATTTCATTTTCCATTCCATCATCTTGCATATCTCCCCCATCCTCATCCATTCAAATCATCTAATCACACTCTTGGTTTTAGCCTTGCTACATGCCTTGATCCGATCATCCTCATCCTCATCATCATCATTATCATCTCTGGGATGTATCCTTCCCTATCCTTGTGTTGTTTTGGGATGTATCTTTCCCTCATCAACAACACTCTCATCAGTGGGATGTATCCTTCCCTATCCTTGTGTTGTTTTGGGATGTATCATTCCCTCGTCAACAACACTCATCCTCATCCTCATCATTAGTGGATGTATCCTTCCCTATCCTTGTGTTGTTTTGGGATGTATCATTCCCTTGTCAACAACACTCATCCTCATCATCATCAGGAGGTATCCTTCCCTATCCTTGTGTTGTTTTGGGATGTATCATGTCCTCATCAAAAACACTCCATCAACCATTTTCCCAACCTGACCTGTACCTGGATTGGGGCAACATCACATTTTTCTTTGCATCCATTTATGCTCACCTTTATCTCCCATCGCTTATTATCATTATTTCTTATCCATCAACTCACATAATCATCTTCATATCCCCTTTCATCATCTCATCTCTCATCTTTTCCCACATCCCTTCATCTTTCATCACTCATCCGCCCCTCTGTCGTAAATTGGAGGGCGTATACGCACTTTTGCAGCACTTAAGAGGGCGTATTCGCACTTCTGCAGCAATCTAGAGGGCGTATTTGCACTTCTGCAGCAATTAGAGGGCGTATTCGCACTTTTGCAGCAATCCAGAGGGCGTATTCACACTTTTGCAGCAATCCAGAGGGCATATTCGCACTTCTGCGGCAATCCAAAGGGCATATTCGCACTTCTGCAGCAATTAGAGGGCGTATTCGCACTTTTGCAGCATCCAGAGGGTGTATTCGCACTTCTGCAGCAATCTAGAGGGCGTATCCGCACTTCTGCAGCTTGCCTGGGGCAACATCATATTTCTTTTGTGCTCGCCTTTATCTCCCATCGCTTATCATCATTTCTTATCCATCAACTTACATCATCATCTTCATATTCCCTTTCATCATCTCATCTCTCATCTTTTCTCCCCTTCCATCATCCCTTCATCCTTCATCCCTTTTCCTCCTACTTGTAGGGCAGACTTGCCCTTGCAGCGGGGCGGACACGCCTTCAGACTGCCGAGGTGAACTCGCCCTCGGCCTGCAGCTGGGCGGATCCGTGCCTTGCAGCGGGGCGGACCCACCCTCGGCCTACAAAAGGGTGGATCCGCCCCCTACAGCGGGGCGGACATGCCCTCGACCGGTCGGGGCGGATCCGCCCCTTCCCGGGGTGAACACGCCATCCCGGGGCCGATCCGCCCCTTCCCGGGGCAAACACACCCTCCTGGGGTGGATCCGCTCCTTCTCGGGGTGAAAACGCCCTCCTAGGGCGAACTCGCCCCTTCTCAGGGCATACCCACCCTTCCCAGGGCGTATTTTCCCTTCTGCAGTGGGGCACATTCGCCCCTCTGTAGCACTTTTTCTCCTTTTTCTTCCCGGGGCCGCCATTTGCAAACCGTGCGTTGGATCGACTTCATTCAAAAGGAAAAATTGCTTTTTTTTTTGAGCTCTTTCCAACCATACCCTCCATTTCTTTCTATTGAGAGATTTTTTTTGGGACCCCTCTCTTTTCCCTCCCCTTTTAAAAGGTATTTTTACCTTTTATTTACCGTTTTATTCCTCTGACTAATCCCTTCCCTTCCCGGTGCCGCCATTTGCACCCCGTTTGTCCGATTGACTTCGTTCAAAAGGAAAAACTTCTTAATTTTTTGCCCTCTTTCCAACTATACCATCCGTTTCTTCCTATCGAGAGGTCACCCGGGACCCTCTCTCTTTTCCCCCGTCGCCCTCTCGAGGGGGCATACCTACCCTTCACATTTACCATTTTTTCTGACCATAATCAACACCTTCCATGATTGGGGATCTTCATCCATTCCTCATTAATTGAATGACTCAGATCCTCTTCCCCACGCTGGGGCATCCTCTTTCAGTCACTTCTTCTAGTCATCTGCACTTTCTTTTCTTCGAAGCACTGTTATTCTAACGATACTTCGAAGAGGGGCAAAATGTAGACATCCAAATTTGATCACTTCCATATGATCAAAATTGTCTACTTTATTCATCTATTCCATTAACAGTGATTAAATAATTTATTTAATCATTATTTCATTTTATGCCTAAGGTTCCTAAAGTATCTAATTAAATAAATTAAATACTTTACCTTACACCCTGTTCTTCTCTAAATTAAATAAATATGACAAATTATTTAATTTAGTCTTTTAACCCATTTGAATTAAAACCAATTTCTAAATTCCTCTTTTTCTCTCTCCTTGTCACATTCTCCATAACCCTCTTCTAATCTGGATTAAATTAATTAATCTATGATTAGGATGTGCACCACTTAATCAAGATTAAGTGTCACATCCTTCATAATCTCCCACTTGCCTCTAATCTCTCATTAATTACCTTGATCTTGTGTTTGCACAACCTTAATCAGAATCATTAACCATATTTAGCTTACCTTTTCTGGTCAACCTTCCCACTTACCATTTTTGGTATGGACTCCCTTCCCCATGTGAATTTTTAATTCACATTTATTCAACCAAGGTCCCCCTCTTCCCCATGTGAATTTTTAATTCATTTTTAGCTTCCCAAAGTCTCTTTCATCCTCATTTGGGGACAAGAAGTTCCTTTTTGAGGAAATCTTCTCATCCCCCAAGGTACCTCAAAGGTACTTATCCTTCATCCACCTCATGTACTTCCCTTCCACCTCTTGTCCTTCTCTTCCACCTCATTTCCACATCACTCCACCCTAGGACATCTCACCTTCCACGTGTCAAGATGTGAGGGCTTGTGAGTCCTCAACTCACATTAGCCCTTCATCTTGATCTTTGTTGGATCAATCCCAATCATTGAATTCTCTAGAGAATTCAATTTGGCCTATAAATACCCCATCAATTCCTTCATTTTGCATAATCAAGTCTTTTGCAAATAAACTCTTGCAAAATTGCCATTCAAGCTCTCATCCATTTTAGCACCCATATTGCATCAAATCATCTTGCATCCACTTCATTTCATTGTCGTCCAAGGAGCACACAAGACTTCAACATCAAGGGCCAACCAAGGAAGCAACAATATAAAGGTATAACAACAATCTATTTGTTTATCTTACTTCTATGTTGTTTATTTTCTAAGGCTAATCTTATTGAAGTGCCCTATTATCTTGTTGTTTCTCTTTATTGCATTATTAGTTCTATCTAACATCTCACATTTAGGAAGCAACATTTTATTACAATCACAGCTTATACTACTGATTCATGAACTTTCACTGATACAATAGTGATACAAACGTATATAATATGGTACCTCAGAGTCTACTTCTTAAAAATAAGAGCATTACCTCTAGGAAAGTAATCAATTCAAAATAAAGTACATTACAAATAAAGCCATTATAAGGATAGTTCGACACAAAATAAAGGAATTATAAGATCAAAAGTTTAGTCATTACAAGGGCCGCGACTTTTAAGTGAATGGGTAATAAAAAAATGTTGAAACCATGCACATGCACCAAGGATGAGATGAGGCTGGCAGCGACTGAAGTAAATAAAGAATGTAACACACACCATGGCTAAAGGTAAAATAAGGGCATGCATTGATAAATCAGAGATGGTGTAGTTTGTCTCACTCTACAACCGATCTAAAACCGGTATGACAACATGCGCAACAAGACTACAAAAATGAATAAAACTACGATGAAGGTTAAGCTTTAACGTCGACCACTAAGCAAGTGAATGACTCTTAGCGACTAAAGGTTATCAAGGCATGCATGCAACATGCGGACTGCCTCAAGAAATTCAACAACCATCTACAACTACAGTCGACTTAGAGAAGGGAAACATATGACAAAAGTAATAAACAAAACAGATTAACGAAGTTAACAACGACATCAATAAGTGGAACCAGTTATCCTATACATGCAGGCGATAAAAAAATGGATAAGACAGAGAACCCAGCGTCACTGCTGGCCACCAACAACCTAGAGATACATTAAGCATACATATAATGCTTTGATGACATTAAGAAAGGCGAACGATATGCAAATAACAGGTAGAAGACTATCGTGCTAGCCAAGTGAACAGGCATAACACAAATGTAATTATGTTCAGAAGGTGAGGCTTGATATGCATCAAAGATGATACAGGTTTCAGACACAAAAAAGATAGACATTCCAAGCGTCGACCTCACAAAATTTATCAAGATAACGATCTGAAAATTAACAACATGACTTACAATATTCTTATCGTGGCATAATATGATGAATTAGTTCCGAAAGGAAAATCTAATAGAGGAACCACAACGCATTCAGAGAGATTTAAACTGTATCTTAGCAAAGGGAAACATACGCAGGGGATGGTCTTCAAATACAAAGAAATCTACTTCAAACATACCATTCAAGAAATAACGATTCCCATAACTATTAATATTTTCTTAGGTAGATGATTTGCCACATCAAAAAGACCATACAATGCACGTGCTTATTGAAAGACTCCTTTCAAAAAGATGACTTTCTGCATCGAGTATACCATACAAGAAATGCTCCATCCAGTTCGCTCTATAGTTCCAAAATAAAACCAACGTTTGCAAACTTCAACGCCTGATGCCTTTAAGAAATCGATGATCATTCAACTCATAAACAAGGAATAGCAGTGATGAGTCGATGCCATGCATGGAGGACAGAAAGTTCCTATGCATGCGTAACACATACAGGTTGTTTGCAGGAATACAAGAGAAGCTACGGTTGTGTACGTGGGTAGACTGATTGCTAAGTAAACGGATTGAGTAAAGACTGGGTAAAATAGAGATAAAGCAAAGAGATATGTTAAATACTCACAGAAGAGAGGTAAGGAATTGGTTCAGATGCAGACTTCTCAAAGAATGAAGCCATAACAAATAGAAGAAAAGGTCACAACAATTCCATAAATCAAATACCACTAACAAAACTAACTTTCCGCTAAAATATTAACCATGTATTCTTCTATATCATCTTTGTAAACTCAATCAATTTTCTAATATTGTTTTCATTTCTTAATCATTCGTGCTATAATTGCAATTGTTCAGATACTAACATGTTTTATTTTTCTATGGTGTAATAAGGATTGAAGACGAAATCTGCACAGCAGATTTTCATGTTCACAACAAATAACTTGAATTTAAACAAGAAAAGAACCTGAAAGTGTTTCCCTGAAAATGGAGAATGAACTTAGCAAAACCCCACAAATTCAAAATTTCTACTTTCCACAATCAGAACACAGTCTTTGACAAAGTTTGTAGCTTCTTTGATCAATTCCTCAAACCCAAAAATTCCAGAAAATATCTTTGGTGAAAACAATCTTTTTACTTCCTACTGTTCGAATATCCAAAAATGTGTGTGCAAGAATGAACAATTTCAAGATTATAACCTTTTCCATTCTTCCAAAGTCTCAACTTTTACTTTCAATTTCAGCATGCAACTCATGCATTAAACTCAATAAACACAACAGATTAACAAGATATTTCAACTTAAGATCACAACTCAAAGTTCTATTTTCGAAACGTAAAATTGAATAATGAAATCAATTTACAATTAAATGCTCTTTTCGAAACAAGATATTTTAATATTTTAATTTAATGACATAACAAACTAAAAATAACTTGTTTAATTTAATTATATCATTAAATCAAATAAAGAAACATTAATATTAATTAAAACATTCTAATAATTCAAATTAACATAATATAAACATTGCAGGCTCAATTATTTAACAAACAACTGCAAGCACGTGACAAACAGGTGACAAGACAAAAAGGGTGACGACAAATACTCGTTCTTTTCAAAACGAAGGCTATGGATAGAGGACAAGTCTATCTCCCATCGATAATTCCATTGGGTTATGGCATGCTCAGACCTGGCAAGCAGGTGGAGTTGATGCCTGTACCTGAAAAATACGTAACAGTGCACGATTGATCCCACATGTATAAATATGAAAACACGCTGTGAAGAAGAATTGTGATATAGCAGGGCACTCACCGATGAGTACTACTAAATCCTCTCCTTCACCAATTGACGTAAGCATATAACTAACATAAAATCATCATGTATAACATAGAACAACAGAGCTAATCATCATAAAATGTCATCTCATGAAAGTAAACATCACATCATAAAATATAGTGTATCATCAACTGAGTTTCACAACCGGTCATATAAACCATGACATAAAACATTGAAACAAAAATAATATCAAAGTTCTAAATGCTAACAGTGTCATCAGGAGGGTCACTACATCCATCATTATATAACTATTTAATTGATTTCAATATGAAGATGTCAAAATACATATACTAGAACATATGCAAACCCAAAGAATTCACTTTCTATTGAACAAAATGCAATCTCTATCCAAACTAATCATTCATCATGTTTCATTTAATGTGCATATACAAACATTATTTGTATCATTTTGAAATAATTGAACTAACATAATTAGAGATGTTTTTCATATTTGCTACATATGAATAATTCTATCACATGATTGATACCATCATCACTTCTTAATCTAACTACACTCACCTATACATATTGTATTACACTCACCTATACATATTGTATTGATATATCATTTTTTTTTATTTAAACATTTCAAATTTTAAATAATATTAAAAATAGTTGTAGTAGAACCAACTTTAATAAAATGGGATAGCTTTGGTTTATGATTTTTAAATTATTATTTGCTCATCAATTCTCTACATGCTTTTATGTTATTTGTCTAAAAAAGCACACCAATTTTACTATTTTGTATTTTATTTCCATTTTAATGGGATCTTCTATGCTTTTTATTTAGTTTATGCAATTGGACTCAAATTTATTTTTATTTTTATTTTCTAATTATTTAAAAAATTGGGTAAAAAATAAGATTTATTCAAAATAAACTAAATAAATACACATCGAATATATTTCAAGATGGCAATAGCCATTAAGAATAACCAAAACAAGAAAACCAATTGAGGGTTCCTGCAGAACCTAACAATCTTACAACCAATGAAACTCCTAGTGAATCCAACCTTTCTTCTAACAGTCACCCCACCATCAATCCAATTGATCATTTTGAATGAGTTGACAAAGTTGGTAGGTTTCATCTTGGTTCAATTATCTCCATCTAGATACATTCCAACCATCCATCCCCTCTGAAGCCAATTTGGCTAGACAATCAACAACATTATTCCACTACCTTGGGATATGGTCAAATGAAATAAAATCATTTTTTTGTTACAAGAATAATTTTCTTGAAAATTTGCGCTAGTCTCCATGAGGAATTTTGGAAATTTCTTCTATTCAACAAGGAAATCAATATCATAAAATCTGGTTTACATATAACCTTTTTCCAACCAATATTGTTGGTCTTCTCTAAGGCCTTAAAAATTTCCCAAGCTTCTATTTTATTGTTTGTTTGTAAAATAAGATAAGTAGAGAAGAAAAAGTGGACAAAACCTTCACTATCACAACCAATCCTTCCAATCCTTGTATCACCTAGATTTCCATGAAAAAATCCATTTTTGTTAATATTAAAGAGACCATTGTGCGGAGGTGACCACTTCCTAGATTTGTTCACCTTCTAGAAGGCATATTTTTCATGATCCATCTTATTATGAGAAAACCCAAACAAGTCCAACTCCAAAAGTTTAGCTACTTGTCTATCCGAGGAAGTCAAGATCTCATCCATATTAAACTTGGCATCTATCATTTCTTTAAGCATACCATTGATCTTATTCAAAACTTTCAAAGAAATACAATAACATCCTTGAAAAAATCATTTGTTTCACTCTAATCGAATTCATCAGAGAGTCAAAGAGGGGCCAATCCCCCAAGTAGCCATAAGGAAGGCAGCAAAACCAAGAGGCTATCCAATATTGTCCCATAACTTTGAAATAGATGTGGCATAAATTCCAGATATGTGCCACATCCTCTACCAAAAATTATAAATCACAATAGAGAAGGAAAATTGGAAAAAAGAGGTGATTAGCTGACTCTTCATTAATGCACAAAGAACTCACATCAATGGTCAATGGAAGCCTTTTTTCCCTTATATTCTCGCAAGTAAGAAATTTGTTTTGATTAAGAAATTGCATGAAAAAATTACATTTTGGCAGCCAATTTTATTCCAAGTTTTTATTTATCAAGGAACAACACAAAGCTCTTATTCATGTTGCAATAAATACAAGTAACCAAGGGCAACAAAATAAACTCTTTTATTATCAATGAACCCAAGATAAAATATTAGATTCTTGTAAATAAAAAAAGGTAGCAAGGATGAAAGCAAGAGTATTTCTATCTTCTACAAAGCCTCCTCTAGGCCAAAACTTAGGATCTTTCCAATGATAAATCAAATACCCCCTCAAAGGAATAAAGTACTTAAATTCAGTTACTCTTGACCATCCAACCACATGAAAAACTTCAATCATAGGTTGAAACTAGGGAAAGGAGGAAAGAATTGGAGGATTATCCCAAGAATCAATCCAAAATAGTGCACTATCATCTTTATTGATAATCCATAACAAACCTTTCTTGATGAGAGAAGCCCCTATCTTAATTATGGTACATACCATTGATCCTTTACCAACCAATTCCATTCACGAGATCTCCATATCCTCAACCCCCCTAAATATTTAAAATTAAGAATCGTCGCTCAAGGATGATCAATATTTTTGCACCATCACCAATACAACTTGGTAGCCAATGCATGGCTATTCAATTCAAATTGACGAAGGTCAAGGCCTCTATTTTATTTTGGTTTACAAAATTGGTCCCAACTAACAAGGATCCATTTCTAGTGATATAACCTTATTTCCCACAAGTATTATCTACAAAGAGCATCATACTCCTTAAGGAAACTCTTAGGAGCAAAAAGAGTTAAAAACCTATAAATAGTGATCTAGATTGTAGGACAAATTTGAGCAAAGTCAATATTCCAACAAAAGATAACCACCAAAAGTTCCAAGGGTTGGACGTCTTTCAAAATCTATCCAAAATATTCTTCCCAAGTATTTTATTGACTTTTTGTAGAAAGGGGGATTCCCAAATATTCAATTGGAAGTTGCTCAATTTGAAAATAGCCAGAACATTGGAAATCCTATTTTGGATTGACCCAAGTATTGAAGAATTAAATACAAGATTTTTCTTCATTTATTTGTTGAATAAAAGCTAAAAGGTAAGTTCTAAAGCTTTCTTGAAATTGGTTGCCTCATCAAGTTTATCTAGAACCATCAAAGCTATATAATCTAGAAATTGGAGATGGGTTTGGGGCTCCAGATTCTAGCAACACTTCCAACCCTAAATAAAAATATTTTCTCTATGATTAAAAAATCTACCTAGACCTTTTACAAGTAAAATAAAAAAATAAGGGAATAAATGATCCCCTTGTTTGAGTCCTCACAAAGTTGGTCTGAAGGAGCACCATTAATCAAAATAGAGAAAGAAGAAGAGCTAACATAACTCATTACCCAACCAATCCACTCATCTCAAAACCTAAAATCCAATAACACTTGTTGAAGAAAAGACTATTTAACTCAATTATAGGATTTTGACATATCTAAATTGATGAACATTGATTCTCCTTAGAATTAGACATAGAGTGGATGACCTTAGTTGCTACAATGATCTTGTCCAAAATCTAACGCCCTTTCACAAACCCCCTTGTTCCGACAAGATTAGAGGAGCTAAGCATTTTTTTATCCGATCAATAATTAACTTAGAATCGATCTTATAAGTAACATTACATAAAGCAATGGGGTGAAATAAGTTCAAATAATTAGCTCCTTCTTGTTTGGGAATGAGAGAAAGGAAAGTGGAGTTAATAGCTCCAATCCTTTGCTTTATCCTTTGAGATTCTCTAACCACTTCAAGAAGATCAATATTAATAATTTCCAAAAATTCTTGGAATTTTTAATTAGGAATCCATCAAGACTAGGAGCCTTACCTGTCTTCATTTGAAAAATCATCATCCTCAAATCCTCCATGGAAATGAAAGCTAAGAGAGCATTGTTCATATGAACAAAAAAAAAAGAAGGAATACAATCAAGCACTAGTCTCACCTCATCATAATTTTGGAGATCTTCACCATAAAACAAGGAAGAAAAGTACCTAACAACTTCTGTAGAAATATCTTGAAAAGAGTTTAGCGAATTCCCTTGGGAAAAGATAAGAGAAGCCAAAATATTGAGTCCCTTCTTCATTGCTTCACTAAATTATGAAATAAGGAAGTATTTTTATCCCATTCTTGTAACCAATCAATGTGATATTTTTATTTCTAGAAGATCTCCACTCAAAGCTCATATTCAAACAATTCCTTAGTCCACTTCTTTTCTTCCAACAACAACTCTCATGTCATGCCTGCATCCTTAATAAGGGAAGTGACTCTATCCAACTTCACCTAAATATGTTCTTTAATTCTAATATATTTCCAAAGGAAGGTTTATTCCATTTTTTGAGTTTAAATTTTAAAAAATGAAGTCTCTCGAAGAATGAATACATGACTGAACCAAAAGATAACTTCCCTTCCAATCACCACCTTCCATGCATTTGGGAAAATGAGCATCGTGAAGCCACATAAGCTAGAATTTAGAAAGAGGCTTTTTGGGGGTAGAAAGGAGTGAAGAGGAAACTTTAATGGGCTAGTGATCTGACCCTTTACACCCAAGAATTTTTGAGCAAGTAGTCCAACTGTAATCCATCCAGTGATTTGAGACCAAAAACTTGTCTAGTATTTCATAAATGCTAACAATCCCACATCTTATTTTACACCATGTGAAAAGACCATTACTTAACTTAATATACAAGTTTTGTTAGGAAAACCTTAGAATTGTCTGTTAGGAACCCTCACAAACTGCCACCTTTGCCCCTGCACCAAGGCCTAATTGTTCATCTGTACCACTTTCATCTGGCCCTTAGTCCCCCTAAACCTATTTTGGTTGTCAAAATCGAGGAACAAGAAGCCTTTGACTTTTCCCCTATTAAACATTCTCCAACCACCTCAGTTGGACCCAAAAGAAAGAATCCCCTTGTGCCTAGTGAAACCCTCGACAATCCTAAACCTAAACCCCTAGATAAGAATAAAAAATGGGGTGTGGGTCTAGGTTAGTCTAAAGTGACTGTTGGACTTTGTGAATTAAAGAACACTCCCACTAAAAAGGATAGTAAACCAGCTACCAAGAACAAACCTGAACCAAAATAGGGAAAAAAGGGCACCCTGTGCCATGTGATGGAGTCAAAACACATACATTGAGGAGGGGGAATCTGCTGACAAAGATTCCCATGGGGACATTGTTGTTGCTACTAGTCTGGACTTAGGGGTGGAGCAGACTAGTGTCAGACGTTCTAATAGATTGGCCAAGAATAAAAAGGAGGACCCTATTGATGAGATTTCTAGGGATTAGAACATAGCAAAAGGGAGGCAAGGAGGAGAGAAAACACAACACCATTGATGAAACCAAGGATTATGTTGAAGGTCCAAGCCATTTTCTAGAGCTAAACAAAATTATTTGTAAAGATTCCACTCTGAAATCCTCTGAACACTTGGTTGGGAATGAGGGAGCAAAAAAGGTGGGAACTAAGAAGAAAGAGGAGCTCAACAATCTACAGTTTGATTTTGAAAAACTAGAAAGGAAATTCACTAGGCTAACACACTTCATGGTTTGGGTCATCCACAGGTCCGTTTTTACTCTGTCTGACATGCTCCATGAGGAGGTTGACAAAAATAATGTTGAAGAAGGACCTAGCAACAAATGGGTGGGTGATGAGATTATGGATGTACTCTTTAAGGAGTGGGAGGGCTTAACAAAGTAATGAGTTGGGTGTGTGTTGTTGGTGGGTGGGTTTTCTTTTTGCTATCATTCTGTTATTGTTGTAAGTTTTTGGCGTCTATCTGTTGTTTCTACTACTGGACTATTTGATGTTAGTTTTTGTTTTTTGATCCTTTTTGGCCTTTTGGGTTCCTAGTGTAAAGGGTACTACACCCTGCAAATTCAACTTATCTTATCAAAAACATTGAAGTATCCAACAAGAACTCAAGGGAAAGATGGATCTAAAGAGTGAATGCATCTAAGTTGAGACCAAAATAACACCTTACGAAGATAATCTATTGGAGCATAAGCATTTGTGAAGAAAATAATTTCTTCAATGTAATGCCCCGCCACGTAAACCTAGAGGAAGTTGCAATAATCTACAAAAGCGCACAATTTATTTATTTATTTAAAATTATAATATTCACGTATGATCGCTATCTATCACCAACATCTTCTAAGGCTATGAGACTAAGGTTACGTAAACCCATACATAAATCATAAGTACATCCATAGCTTGATTGACTACTTAAGGAAATAAACATTCATACATTTCAAACATGAAATTACACCATAAAGATAAGAAATACAACAAGAATCCATATAACATTAACTCATCAAAATATTACATCACTCATTACCCAAATGAGGTAGTTCATACAAATGTATTACATAATACAATAAACCTCCTCGAATACAATTGAGGGGTAATAAAATACAAGAGCCATCTATAACAATTACAAAACATGAAATAATAAGCAATCCATGAGCTATCCAACTAGAAATCTCGTCATCATGATCTGAAGATAAAGGGGACCCAATGGTGTAGGGTGCATGTTCCTCCCAACCAAGTGGTACCCGAAGGCCCACCCCTCGTGCTAGGAGATAGTAATAAGGATCCAAGACCAAACCTACTACCTCTAGACATAGGTTGACACATACTAACTCAAACAAACACAACTACAAGAACCACACTACATAGGTTACATTGCTTCCAAAGATGAACAAATCAAGTATGTTAATAGAACCATACAGACAAACCAACATACCAACCGTTGTCATAGAAAGAGTGTCATCACACAGCTTGACATGGGTTACCCATTGAGGATCTTCCTAGGCACTGACCCCCATCTTGGGATATCTTGGTAGCCTCAACTGATCCCTGGCCCCCATACTCACTCATGCAAAATCAAATACCTTTCGAAAAGACAAGGTAGATGACCTTTGCCATTCTAGGCCTTCCCACTCATCCCAAGCCCAAACGAGCACTTGAGTCCATGAGTGATGCTAACTTATCTTACTTAATATGAAATACTACCCAATCCCCTAAATACTTTAATTATGTTTTCACTTGATTAACTACCTCTGAAGGTTACCCAGTTTACCTCTTTAGGGCTCTGGCCTCTAACGGAAGCCACTCTTCTACTCGACAACTCACAAATCAATACCAACATCCTAGGGTAACATAGTGCACAAAACTAGATAAAATAACCCACTCTAATCCTAAGAGGCAACACGTAACAAAATCCACTCCAAACATTGGAGGCAACACGAAACCTAATCCACTCCAAACAAAAGAGGCAACACATGACAAATCCACTCCAAACTAGTAGGCACAAATCCCCATTCGTGGAAACCAAGTAACTCACTGACAATAGAAAATGCACTAATCCATGGGTAACATATTGGGTTGACACAAAATAATTCCCAATCCCCAATTCCATACAAAAACATAAATTATTAAATATATATTTAATATATATATATACATATATATTTAAATTATAACTAAACCCAAATATATATATATATATATATTATATAGCATTAACAAACTATATTTTATTAAATCGAAATCCAATTCATATGACATTTGAAGTTGTTGTACAACGGCGAACGATTCACACAGTTCAAGGCTCGCAGGAGTATTAAGAGGGGTCGGTTGTATTAATACAACTGAGCATCCTCCATTAGATTGCTCGCAGCCCCATATAATAGGAGGGGATGACTATGGAGGATTACCTCCAAATCGCTACCCCCATAAGGGGTGGTGGTGGAGGTAATACCTCCATGCCTCTCCCCATTTAATTACAATAAAAACACATTAAAACAAAACTTTACAATTATAGATTCATTCCCAACCGACAAAGGTATTCGCCATAGGACGACAATACAATTTACCAAAAAATAATTCATTTTTCTACAGTATTTGTTATATATATATTCAACAATATATATATGTATATATATAGATATATATATATATATATATATATATATATATATTAATATAAATCTGATAAGTTAAATACTGAAATTGGGAAATAATTTTCCAGAAAGAGTTCTACAGGCAAAATTTTACATCACAGAAAACCAAATTTCACAAAGAAAATTCTATTGGTGAAATTTCTCAACCAAAATACAGAGGATCTTTTAACTTTTCCCAAACAAGAATCTTAAGGAGAAAAAACAAAACAATTTCTTACAAATTAATTTCACAGGAATTTTCCAAGAAAATCAAACCTTTAGGAAAAATTTTATATAGACAATAAAATTTCTTTCAAAGAGGTGTTTTCTTTCTAGATCCCTAAGTGTTTCTTCTAGGTTCCCCTAAATTCACTATAATACCAATTTACTATTTTTCTAAAGTTTTTCCACAGAGAATTTTAACCTACAGAAGAAAGTGATTCTACAGAGAAATTTATTTACGACAATACAATTTTTAACACAAAACACAAACTTAAAAGTTTGCACAGGCAATCTTTTACAGAGATGGTCTAAACTAGAAGCTTTTCAATTTAAAACTTAACAAAATCTAAAGAATGAAACTGTAGTCCAATGATTGTGAATTTGTAAATCTGAAGCAGTGCCTCTTCCATAGCTCCAAGCAATTTTCTTAGATAGACAATGGCTTCCTTCAGAATAAAAAAATTTCCCGAACACAACAACAATTTATGAGAACAACTTCTTCTAGAAATTCAATAACACAAATTCTCTTCCTACAACAATTCCTCAAATATTTTCCAGAACCCAAGCAAATCACATAAATACTCTTTTCATCTATTTCCCAACACACAAAAATATCCCTGTGCTTCTGCCATGAAGAAGCTTCCAACTTCTTTTGTCAAAGCCACAATCTTCTCCTCGAGAATAAATTTCCAACCAACTCATTAATTCTTCTAACACATGTCAAAAATCACAAAATATCTCTAACAACCCATTTTGCATAAAATCCTCCAAAATTTAAAATTAAAATATTTAATAATTACAAAACATTTCCCCTTTCAAATTTAACTTAATTAACTAATTTAATTAATCAATTAACAATATAATCCTAGGATTAAACTATTTATCAATTAAATTAAATTAATTAATTTATTAATTCAAAACTTCTAACATTAAAATAAGATTAATCTAATAATCAACTTTAAATGATTACATTCATTAAATTCCCTTTTTAAGCATTTTAGCATAATAAACCAAAGCAATAATAAATAACTTTTAACAAGCAAAATCGACTAGACCAGACGACACATTAAGACTAGGGTAAAGGCTTGACACAAGTATCCTATCTACTATCTCCCAATCAACTTAACCGTTGGGTCGAAATGCTCAAACCTGTGAAGCCAGGTGGAGTCGATGTCTTATACCTGCAATTCTATAAACAAGGCATAAATAGTACATGTATATAAACATCATAATAGAGCACACCATGAAGAGGAATTTGTGGAATCGTATGGTGCTCACACACGAGTGATGCAATTTCGTCCCCTTCACCAATACACTTATCACGAAATTGACAGTTCTAACATATATAAACTACTCATGTGCATATAACCATGTTATTCCAAATAATCATAATGCTAATCAAAGGCGTGACAAACAATAACAATGAAAGAGAGTAACATCACATCACAACATGTAGTCCACATCACTCTATAAATAGTTGTCAAATAATAAACAAACATCACAGAGTGTACCAAAGTATAAGTGCAACCAGAAAACAAAGCTAAGCAAGTTAGAACACTGTCTAAAGTAAAGAGAAAAATGAAGGGGTATTACATCCTTCCCGCCTAAGGTTAGGCTTACTCCTGGAAGCCTGCAAACAAATAGGGATATAAATCCCTCATCCTAGTTGCATCCTCCTAGGTAGATGAAGTACCATCCCTAGGATCCCACTGGACCCTCATCTGATCAATTCCTCAATCCCTGTGGACGAGTATCCGGTATTGCACGTCCACTACCAGAAACCTCGACAACTACTCCCTAATACCCAGCCTGGCGGTTATCAACCACAATATATGCTTGGCGAGATCTACTTACATCACCTATCGTCAGCTCAGAAACTTTTGGCCCCTGACCAAAACCAGTAGTGTTCCTATGTGGACAAAAGCTAGCAATGTGGCCCTATTGGCCGCAAGAGAAACACCCTGTAAAATGTCCAAAACCGCTATCACCTATAGGTGCACTGGACTACAATACACTACCCCAATCAGTTGTAGATAATGAAATTTGGGTTGGTTGCTCTTGACATTTGTGCTTATTGTGCCTCCAGTCTCGGTTCCTCCTAGTTTGAGAATCGTCATCATCTTGATGAGACTGAGAGTCCTTACGCTTCCCCAGCGTACTCTGTTGCTGCCCACTCTAAGTAGGACCCTGTTGATTCCTAAGTGATTCGACTCCCTGAGACTGACCCCCACGAGCACTAGGCCCTACAACTGATCCACTGTCAATCTGAACTCCTATGTGGCCTCCCAGTGCCATGACTAGATTCTCCTCAACTAACCTCGCCTTCTCCACTGCCATCTCCATGGTTTTGGGTTCGAAAACCCACACACCTCCGCTAATTTGAGTGTTTAAGCCCTTGACAAAATGGTGGACGATCATACCCTCATCATCTTCGATAACGATGAAATGTTTGAGCTCATAAAAATGATGCTTGTACTGCTCTACTGACATCGCCAACTGAAACAAGGCGTGAAACTCATCACCTCGGTGCTGACGCTAGTGGTCCAAAAGAAAGCGGGCTCTAAACCTCTCTAAGAACATGTTGCATGACACAAAATTAATGTCTATCTAGAGCTTTTTCTCCTCTAACCTCCACCAGGTGGACGCGAATCCTCTCAGACGCATAATCGTGCACCGAGATTTTCTATTTCTACCATATGGGTGCATCACGAAGCATCGGTTAAGGTCAATAAGCCATATCTCTGCCTCAATGCCACTACCAGATCCATCAAATATAGTTGGACATGCCTTGAGCAAATCCCTCATATGTGTTGTTGCTACTACCTCAGACTAAACCAAAACTTCCCTCTCTCTAGGATTACCTTGAACACCGCCCTATCTCTGCCCAAGGAGAGCCAATGCCTCCTCTAATATCCTATGCATATGTGCACCTCGTTCCTTGGAGGATCTTGCTGCTGGTCTCCACCCCCTAGGGCATTTTGTGACACCTGGTGCTCCCCACGATCTGAAACATGAGGAGGGGAATCATGCTGACTCCATCCATGACCACCTACATGGCCATAACCTCACCCTCTACCTCGTCCATGTTTGGGAGGCATGATCCTACATAGACACATCAAGGTACTAGACAAGGTACACACTTAAAACTTACGCAACTAAAGCTTAGTGGGTTCATCATAATCCCAGAGCACCTAGTGTTTAAACCTGGGCTTTGATACCACATGTAATGCCCCGCCATGTAACCCTAGAGGAAGTTGCAATAATCTACAAAAGTGCACAATTTTTTTATTATTTAAAAGTATAATATTCATGTATGATCACTATCTATCGCCAACATCCTCTAAGGCTACGAGACTAAGGTTACATTTAAACCCATACATAAATCATAAGTACATCCATAGCTTGATTAACTACTTAAGGAAATAAATGTTCGTACATTCCAAACATGAAATTACACCATAAAGATACAAAATACAACAAGAATCCATATAGCATTAACTCATCAAAATATTACATCACTCATTCCCCAAATGAGGTAGTTCATACAAATGTGTTACATAATACAATAAAACTCCTCGAATACAACTAAGGGGTAATAAATACAAGAGCCATCTATAATAATTACAAAGTATGAAATAATAAGCTAGAATCCACGAGCTATCCAACTGGAAATCTCGCCATCACAATCTGAAGATAAAGGGGACCCAACGGTGTAGGGTGCACATTCCTCCCAACCAAGTGGTACTCGAAGGCCCACCCCCCTGCTAGGAGATAGTAACAAGGATCCAAGACCAAACCTACTACCTCTAGACATAGGCTGACACAGACTAACTCAAACAAACACAACTACAAGAACCACACTACATAGGTTACATTGCTTCCAGAGATGAAAAAATCAAGTATGTTAACAAAACCATACACACAAACCAACATACCAACCATTGTCATAGAAGAGTGTCATCACACAGCTTGACATGGGTTACCCATTGAGGATCTTCCTAGGCCTCGACCCCCATCTTGGGATATCTTGGTAGCTTCAACCGATCCCTAGCCCCCATACTCACTCATGCGAAATCAAATACCTTTCGAAAAGACAAGGTAGATGACCTTTGCCATTCCAGGCTTCCCACTCATCCCAAGCCCAAACGAGCACTTGAGTCCATGAGTGAGGCTAACTTATCTTACTTAATATGAAATACTACCCAATCCCCTAAATACTTTAATTATGTTTTCACTTGATTAACTACCTCCAAAGGTTACCTAGTTTACGTCTTTAGGGCTCTGGCCCCTAACAGAAGCCACTCTTCTACTCAACAACTCATAAATCAATACCAACATCCTAGGGTAACATAGTGCACAAAACCAAATAAAATAACCCACTCCAATCCTAGGAGGCAACATGTAACAAAATCCACTCCAAACATTGGAGGCAACATGAAACCTAATCCACTCCAAACAAAGGAGGCAACACATGAAAAATCCACTCCAAACTAGGAGGCACAAATCCCCGTTCATGGAAACCGGGTAACTCACTGACAATAGCAAATGCACTAATCCATGGGTAGCATACTGGGTTGACACAAAATAATTCCCAACCCCCAATTCCATACTATGATTGGAAGACTTAAAAAATTCCTAACCAATTTCCCCAAATGAATAAACAGAGGAAATAACATGCAAGGCAATCGTACAGGAAATAAACTACTTTCGGATATATTGAATCCATTTCCTTCTTCAGTAAATTTACAATAAAATATTAATTGTCCAAGTTAATGAATTAATTAAAATAAAATTTAATGTCTCTTCACAACCAGAGAAGGGAATTTCTATATTATTAGTAATTCAATTTCCTCGATTACTTTCAAAAGAACAATAATTTCCCAAAAAGAATAAATCACCCAGTTCCTCTACTTGTGCACATATGCATGCACCTTTCTTTAAATAAAATTATTAAAAATATATATTTAAATATATATACATAATTATATATTTATATATATAATTATATATATGCCCTATATATATATACATATATATTTAAATTATAACTAAACCCAAATATATATATATATTATATAACATTAACAAACTACATTTTATAAAATTGAAATCCAATTCACATGACATTTGAAGTCGCCATACAACGACGAACGATTCACATAGTTCAAGGTTCGCAGGAATATTGAGAGGGGCTGGTTGTATTAATACAATCGAGCCTCCTCCATTAGACTAGCTACAACCCCATGTAATAGGAGGGGACAGTTGTGGAGGATTACCTCCATAGTGCCACCCCCATAAGGGGTGGCAATGGAGGTAATACCTTCACGCCTCTCCCCATTTACTTACAATAAAAACATATTAAAACAAAACTTTACAATTATAGATTCATTCCTAGCCGACAGAGGTATTCGTCGTATGACAACAATATAATTTACCAGAAATTTACATTTTTCTATAATATATATTATATTTATAAATATATATTCAACAATATATATATATTAATATAAATTTGATTAGTCAAATACTGAAATTGGGAAATAATTTTCCAGAAAGAGTTCTACAGGCAAAATTTTACATCACGAAAAACCAAATTTCACAGAGAAAATTCTATAGGTGAAATTTCTCAACCAAAATACAGAGGATATTTTAACTTTTCCTAGACAAGAATCTTAAGGAGAAAAAATGAAACAATTTCTCACAAATTAATTTCACAGGAATTTTTCGAGAAAATCAAACCTTCAGGAAAACTTTTCTACAGAAAATAAAATTTCTTTTAGAGAGGTGTTTTCTTTCTAGATCCCTAAGTGTTTCTTTTGGGTTCCCCTAAATTCACTATAATACCAATTTACTATTTTGCTAAAAAAATTTGACAAAGAATTTTAACCTACAAAAGAAAATGGTTCTACAAAGAAATTTATTTACGGCAATACAATTTTTAACACAAAACACAAACTTAAAAGTTTGCACAGGCAATCTTCTACAGAGATGGTCTAAACTAGAAGCTTTTCAATTTAAAACTTAACAAAATCTAAAGAATGAACCTGTAGTCTAATGCCTGTGAATTTGTAAATCTGAAGCAGTGCCTCCTCCATAGCTCCAAGCAATTTTCTTAGATAGACAATGGCTTCCTTCAGAATAAAATAATTTCCCAAACACAACAACAATTTTCAAGAATAAATTCTTCTAAAAATTCAATAACACAAATTCTCTTCCTACAACAATTCCTCAAATATTTTCCAGAACCCAAGCAAATCACATAAAGACTCTTTTCATCTATTTCCCAACACACAAAAATATCTTTGTGCTTCTGTTGTAAAGAAGCTTCCAACTTCTTCCGTCAAAGCCACAATCTTCTCCCCGAGAATAAATTTCCAACCAACTCATTAATTCTTCTAACACATGTTAAAAATCACAAAATGTCTCTAACAACCCATTTTGCATAAAATCCTCCAGAATTTAAAATTAAAATATTTAATAATTACAAAACATTTCCCCTTTCAAATTTAACTTAATTAACTAATTTAATTAATCAATTAAACAATATAATCCTAGGATTAAACTATTTATCAATTAAATTAAATTAATTAATTTATTAATTCAAAACTTCTAACATTAAAATAAGATTAATCTAATAATCAACTTTAAATGATTAAATTCATTAAATTCCCTTTTTAAGCATTTTAGCATAATAAATCAAAGCAATAATAAATAACTTTTAACAAGCAAAATCGACTAGACTAGACAACACACTGAGACTAGGGTAAAGGCTTGACACAAGTATCCTAGCTACTATCTCCCAATCAACTTAACTATTGGGTCGACACGCTCAAACATGTGAAGCTAGGTGGAGTTGATGTCCTATACTTGCAATCCTATAAACAAGGCATAAATAGTACATGTATATAAACATCATAATAGAACACACCGTGAAGAGGAAGTCGTGGAATCGTAGGGCGCTCGCAAGCAAGTGATGCAATTTTGTCCCCTTCACCAATACACTTATCACGAAACTGACAGTTCTAACATATATAAACTACTTATGTGCATATAACCATGTTATTCCAAATAATCATAATGCTAATCAAAGACATGACAAATAATAACATCAAAGAGAGTAACATCACATCACAACATATAGTCCACATCGCTCTATAAATAGTGGTCAAATAATAAACAAACATCATAGAGTATACCAAAGTATAAGTGGAACCAGAAAACAAAGCTAAGCAAGTTAGAACACTGTCTGAAGTAAAGAGCAAAATAGAGGGGTATTACATTCGATGTCAAAGAAAGAAAAAACTAGGGAGATTGAATATCTCCCAATAGTCCACTAACCATTGAGCTTACAAGGATCCCATAAGCAAGTAAGTTTTCTAGTACGGCCTTGGGCACCCTTACAATGACACTAGCCCCTTATCCAAATCCTAGAGGCAAGGAACGATATATCCTCCACATAAAGCTTTGTCTCTTGAATAAAAACAATGTCTAGTCTATATTCTTGAATCAAAACTCAAGTAGCCTTTTGTCAAGGGATGTTATCTAGAACCCTAACATTCCATGATACCATAATAATTTTTGAGAGACACCAAAGTGTGTATCCAATGTTTTGATAACACTAGATTCAACTAGTGACTATCCTATCGATTTCATGTTTACATGGTCTTTCTTCCTTCTAGCTTTTTAAATCTTCTCACTTCCCCATTTTTTAATATTTTTTGTTGGAGGCCCAAAATAGTAGAGGCTTTTCTTTTGCCATCATCTCTGGATTCTACTTCAAGAATATAGTCTGCAAAAGTTTGACAAACATTTGATTTTAATTGAGCTCCTTCCATCATAGTGGAATCCATTTCAGCTATAGCCATTCCTTCTTACATCTATGGTTTGTCAATTTGAGGCATAGTCTTGGTAGAAGTATCTCCTTGTTATGGTGAATTAATCTTACCTAATTTTGATAGTAATTATGCTAGAGCAAAGATAGTACTAGAATCCAAATGGTTTAAATCTTGACTATTTGGGACCTTGAAATGATCCATTTCCTCCACTTCTTCAAAGCTTTCTAAAACATCATATTTATTTGGGATTAACCATGCAATAGCATGCAAGACATGCGCATGGAGTTTGGTGAAGATGATAGGTTTGTCTTCTCTATTGAAACCCTCTCACCATCATGAAGTTCTTATAACCATTAACATAAAATGCTCTTAAAAATGACGATATTAATTTTCATCTTCTTTTCAAGTAGCTATGAGCCGTTGTATAAGTTTTACACAATGGAGGGTATTATGGGAACAAAAGTGACAATTAGAAAGGGGATTATTTAAGGTTACATAGATAAAATAATCATGATACATATTTTTCATGAATCATATGATGAGACAAGGTGTTCAAAAGGGTAGGGGTATGTTAGTTGAAGGAGGCAAGATTATTTTAAATAAGTCCCTTTAATCATTTTTGAAGAATTTTTATTGCCATGGAAGCCCGTGGTAGGGTTTGTGGCTATTAGCAATGCAAACCTGTACCAATATACATGCAATATGTACTGTTTTGTTTGAGTTTCAATTTTGAGGGGCATTAATGTGCTTAGTTTAAATTTTATGAACTTTAGATGTTGATTAAGAAGACAAAGTGAGTAGAAAATGATTCTTGTCATGAATTTTAGGGAATCTCTACCAAACCATCTTACAAAAATGAACATGTTCATTAATTCTATCAAGTTTTCTAGGGTTTCATGAGAACATTTTTGGGATTTATCATACACCTTCAAGTCTTTGTTGTCATTCACTTCATCATATTTTCATAGATAAGGGGGTTTCTATCAGAAATTTAGTATTTGAATGGGTGGAAAAAGGATAGAAAAGAAATGATAGTAAGAAAGGATGAATGACAAAGTTTGTTAACTGTCAGCACACACAGAAAGATAAAAAATGCAGTCATGTATCGAAGAATAGAGAAGTCTTGCATTTGAAAATAATCTCTAAGAAATGTTGAATGACAAGGCATGTTGAGAAGTGAGACACATGAGTATAGTCAAGGGTACTCAGGGATATAAGGTATTCATTCAAGCTTATGAGATGCTAAACATACACCAAGACCCTATGAAATAATAGTGAGCAGTCATGAGTGAAGGGGTAGATCAACGATAAGCATAAAAGACAATGTTGTGATAGGAAAACACATAGGAAAAATTAAATACACCAAAGGATAATATTTTTTACAAATAAATTCCACTCAAAAGGCACAAACAATAGATAGTCATATGTCCTAAAATACCAAATAATATATGACAAAAGGCACAAACAATAAATGGTCATATGTCCTAAAATACCAAATAATATATGACAAAGGTATCAATCATCATGATATTTTTTAGGAGCTCAAAGTGCATCAAAATGACAATCATTACTTATAAGGAAAAACAATAAGTTTCAACAACATGAATGATGTTAGCATGCATGTGAGTGGTCATATCATGGTTGGGTTGGATGGAGGCATGAGTATGGTTATGATAGGCATAATAACATTCTAGAATCCATGGGAGTCATGCCTAGTTTGACCAATATCAATACCCAAACATCATGGGATAGAAGAAACATTAGTACATTCACAAAAAAAGTCAACCAAGAGGAGATCACAGTGACAGTTCATGTTCATGTAAGTCTGCTACAAGACAGTCCAAAGGCTAGTTTGCAAACATCATGGGAAAAAATCGTAGTGACACAAAGCATGAATCATGATAGTGACCTTATGCAAGGATAGTAGATAGTCAAGGAGTAAAAATACACGAGAAGCCTTGTGATAGTTCAATAAGCTCAAAAGGATAAAAGAGTAGAGGTCATTTGCAGAAGGTTGTATAGAGGATGAGTGACATATACCAAACAAGAAAACATAGGCCTATTATTCTATCAAGTAAGTGATAGTGTTGTCAAAATAAGTGTGACCATGACATAAATTGTACATGAGCTTGTGAAAATCTAAGGAAATGATAAGCTTCCTGCACATGTATAAAATTTTCTTGTGTTAATGGGGTTTATTTTGAAATAGTGAAAACATGTTCAAGTAGATAGTTGAACTTACAAAATTGAGAAGGTAGTTAATATGTTAAAGTGATGGCTGATATGCAACAAAGAGTAGAAATATGGAAAAATCACCAAGTAAGATGAATATATGGTGAAAATACAAGAATAGAGGGGATCTTGTGATGATGACAAGTTTTAGAAATATGCACATGGAATTCTCCTACACCTCTAGGATAGTTTTTACCATTTCAAACCTTCTCTAACATGTCCTATTAACAAGTTTGAGAAAGTTCCAACAATTGAGGAAGTAATAATCAATCATGGCTTTTTCCAAGCATCTAGAGCAGTTTGGTGAGTTGTACAACAATTTCAAAGAATATAGGGTAGTTTGACCCAATTTGGGACATCTCCAAGCATCTAAGAGCTATTCAAGGAGCTTTTGAGGGATGTATAAGGCCAAAGCAAAAATATTCCTTCATTCAACCACCTACAATTAGCCTTTCAAGGACTAAAAATTAGGGACAAGTCAGGTAGGTGCCCAAGAGGTTTGACTTAGCCAACTAAAGGAAACACATGCCATCCATTTGTGAAAAACATGCTCCTAATGTTTAGCAAGTTGTTGGACAGCTTAAAGGGAGGCCTAGGTATAGATTTTTGTTAGTTCTGGATTTTCTTGGCTATTTAATGCAACTTTTGAAGGTTCTTTTTGTAACTCAAAGAAACTCAATTTTCAAGCTTGTATAGTAGTTTGTAAACACCTTTTTATGAATAAAGCAAGTACTTTACCTTCTCTAATCTATATTTTGTGTGCAAACATGAATGATTGATATATTTTTATGTGATTTTTATATAAATCCTCAATGTATGCCTCATTTCCTTTGGTACCTTCATGTAAAGATATACATATTTTATACAAGTTACAAATTATGTAAATGGTTTGATCAACTTCTAATTGTGAAAACATCTGATTTTTTCCTTTTGGGATTGAGAAAACTTCAACTTTCCTATGAAACACTAATGTATGAGCATGTCAAAACTTGAGTTGTGCATGAAACATTTTGTTCATTTGAATAGTTTGTGTGTGTTAAGCAACAATATAGATCCTGAAAGTAGTTTGGTGCATCACCTCATTAGGATTTAGGTTTCATTTTATGTCTTTTCTCATATTTTAGTCAACAAGAAGCAACAACATAAGTTAGTTTAGGTAAGACACCAAGAGAACCAGTACTTTGTGGAGATTCACTCTAAGTTATAGGCAACTCACAAGCCGTAGAGTGTTTCTATATTTCATTGGATTGTCGAGTCAAGTGCTTGGCAAGGGTGCACATCCACATTGATAATAGTAAGAACAATTAACTATCGTAATTATCTTAATTAAACTTATTAATTAGGTACACTATTACTCTTAGGATAGAACATATCCAAGGTGAATAAGATATGATACTAGCAATTACTTCACTAAATTCAACTATCAAAGTTTGAAGTGTTGTATTTGGTTCATTACACCATATCATAAGTTCTAATCTAACTCTAATTCTTATGTTAAACATTGATTTCTCCCTCCACTTTAATTCATTTTATAGATTTTATTTTCTAACAGTTAAAGTTTAAATACTAATAATACTTTATGGTTTTTATTGATTCCATATTTTTTATTTAGTTTATTAAAAATATATACTAGTTCTTTTAGAAGTAGGCATATTAATGCATTCATTTGATGCAATTTGTTTCAACTATTTAGCCAACATCATATATAATTAAAAAAATATTAAGAATCTTGCAGTTTATAATCAATTTTCTTATAAAATAATTTTGAAAATGTTGTTTATTTATTTTTCTATTCATTCATGTTGTGAATAGTCAATTCATAAATTCAATTATCAATTAAATTTATTACATTTTAAAATCAATGGACACATTAAATTTGTGTGAATAAATTCAACTATATTAATTATCCACGTCTTGTTAACATGAAAATAAATTTTAAATAAAATGCATACAAATGGGTACAAAGATACAAGTAATATTTTGTTTGGAAAGTTTTGAAAAAAAAATTATTTGTATTTATTGAGTTTCAAATGTGATCTAAATTATTTTGTACATTTATTGTATTTTATTTTTTAATTTATTAAATAGATCACAAAAGGAATATTTTGTTTGTAAATGATGGTAGAAGGCAACATCTAACATCATATGAAAATATATCAAAATTTTAGTGCATTGTAGAGAGTTAAAAACTTGATATTTCACAATATTATGCTACAACAATAAGTAATACTTTGTTTGAAACTTAAAATTAAAAAATATATTAAAATCTCTATCCTATCCCTAGTCATTTTTGGCAATTTAAGGTGTAGGTTCATTCTTGAAAGTGTATTTTGATGTGTAGGGCACACTTTTCAAGGCTTTATGTTACAACAAAGTTTCCAAGTATATGCACTTTTATAAACAAAAATTATAATCTATTTCCCTATTTATAAAGGTGTGTTAATTTTTTTCCTTCATTTGTCTTGGCTCTTCTAGAGGCAACTATATTTGTTTTTTCTTAAAAAAAAAATTAATTAATTTTTATTTGAAAAGAGGAATTGATTCGTGCTAGTTTTTTTTTTCCCTTTTTTATACTAATATTTAGGAAATTGCTTTAGTTTTTTTTTTTACACATTTTTTTGTACTTGCAAACAAAACTGTGCCATGCCCCATCCATGGGACCACTAGGTTAAGCTTTACCTTTTTCAAAATATCTAGATAGGTTGGATGGGTAGAATATTTTTCTAGAATTTTAATTCTTTATCGTATTAAATTATAATTTCATTCTTAATAGTTAACAATTATGGTGATGCATATGAAAAATAATGTGTTTTGGTGCTTCCATTGCTTGCCAAAATTAAGACAATTCTAATAGCATGCTTGAAGGATATGTAGTTTTAGTACATTAGCAACTTGTAAATTGTTAAGATATATTGATTCTTCATATGATATTTAGGAACATTCAGTATGGAATTTAGTTTAACAAAGGTTTTAGGATTGTGAGGTGAATCTGTTTAAAGATAGAAGCTTTTGAGATGTTAATTGATCATGATAATTAATATTCAATCTCATAAAATTGTAAATCTAAGAAAAATAAAGAAAAAAGCTTTAAAAGAGTTTTAAAAAAGTTCTAAAAACCTTTAACTTCATAAAATTACATAATATTATGAAATGTTTATTAAATTGTAAATCTAAGAAAAATAAAGAAAAAAGCTTTAAAAGAGTTTTAAAAAAGTTCTAAAAACCTTTAACTTCATAAAATTACATAATATTATGAAATGTTAATAATAAAGTAAAAGAATAAAGATAGAAAAAATCTTTATATTTACATTAGCAATCTTTAATTAAAATAAATGAAAAAATATATTGAACACAACAAAAGCTGAAGTAAAAAAGTAGACAGTTATTCATATTTTCAACTGGAAATCTTAAATTGAAATCGAAATTCAAGATAGCTAATGAAAAAGTAAGGAAATCCTGCATACACTAATATTCTACACTTTGGATGCTATTACTATTCACACTTAGATTGTCTTAACAAAGGTCCAAATAAAGTGTTGATATCTTACACTAAAGACCTCTCTAAGAAATTTAGGAATGCATATTAAATTTTAAGGAAGCTTAAGAAAACAAAAAACAGAGAATAAATGTCCTAAGTTTAAGCTAGACAGATTCCATTGAAAAGCATTGGATGTTACAATTAAGAATTCTAATTTTCTTTTTTAGAAAAATGGGGAAAATGTGAAAAAAATTGAACTAGTTGCTGGCTTAAGAGAAAAATGGGAAAGCTTTTAAAAAAAATTATGTTATTATAAATCTAAAGGAAATAATTAGAAATATTTTAGAAAAAATAAAAAAAAGTATGTCATTATTAACTATAATTATAGGATTAAGTTAGATTTGGTTAGATCTTAAAAAATTCACCACCTAGAATTGTCTAATTTGGACCAAATTTTCTTTTGCCTATAATTTTTTTTACTATTTTTCTTCAATTCTAGATTTTAGTATATATTTGGTCTCGAAAACTTAAAATTTTAGACTTGGTAACAATGCTATTTCTAGATTTGGGGGAGTTCAAAAGAAATGGATTTCTAAATCTACTCAAAATTCAAATACGAGGTATGTTTCTTTGGATGATGATGACGACGACGAATGGCAAGAGACAGAGGTCGAGGTGGATTCAATGGAAGTTCTCTCTTCCTCCACTTCAGATGAGGGTGGGAAAAAGAGAAGGTGCCTCCAAAGAACCCCCAAAAAAAAAAAAAAAAACCAGAAAGGCTATTTCCTCATTTGACGCCTCTTAGACGAGTGAGGAGGAGGGTGGATGTGGTGTCTAAAAGGTGTGGAATAAAGCATGGGTCGGCTCCTAGGGTTGTGATTGGCAAAGGGAAAGAGAAGATGGTTGAGGATGGTTTCATGGAGAAGGTTGTTGACATAGAGAAGCCAAATCATTCCCCTTTAACTGGCCTAACCAAGGGTTTTGTTGATGCTGCCAAATTAACCCTCTCTCAGAGGATTTTTCGTACCTACATGTTGATAAGGAAGGGATTTATGATGTTTTAGGATTGGTGAGAGAGTGTGACACATATTTTTAGACTAAACAAGTGGTTCCTTTTGGAACTCAACAAATTCAATGTTAAGGTTTGAGGGTTTTAGGAGAAAGTTGCCAAGGATGATGATGATTTGGAGACTTCTCTAAAGAGTTAAAAAAATTATGGAAATTGAGAAGGACATCAGTGTGCTCAAAACTGACCATGATCTACACTTGAAGGATTTGGAAAAGAAGATTCAAGAGATCAAAATAAGCATGGGGAATCTTTTAAAAATGAACTAGTGCTCTATTAAGAATAGTGCAAACACTTTAAATATTCCCATTGAGAAATTGAGGGAACTGAAAGAGGAACAAATGGTTAATGATTCTAATAAGCTAAAGGAGTGGTTTACTAAAGACAAAGGTAAAAGTAGTGTGTCAAAAGGTGAGAAAGGCCCAGGTGTCTGCACCAAAGGGAGCAAAAAGAAGACCTTTGAAGAAGAATAGGAGGAACCGTTAACTTTGGGCAATCAACATTATAACCAAGAGCTGGAGGTGCCCGATAACCTCAAGAATTTGAAATAGTGTGTTGGTTGTTTTGTTGCTTTTAGTTTAGTTATTTTGTTTTTTCTTTTTCTTTTGGGTAGTTGTGTCTTGGCTATTGTTTGTCTATGTTCTCATCTTTTGTAGTAGTGTTTTGTAATGTGGGGTTTCAGGTCCCTAAAAAACCTACTTTTCCTATTAATTAAAAACAATGTTATTTAACTTGAAGGAAAAAATTGTTTATGTTTAATATTGAAAACTGAGAGATCAAAAAACAATGTTATCCTTCTCAAGATAGAAAACAACTGAGAGATCAAAACAAAAAATAAAAGGATAATTAATGTGGAGGTAGACTTTTACATTTGTCAAAGCAAAGTAGATGGGTTTGAAAATAATAATATTTTCCAATAATTTCACTTTTCTCAATGATTTCTTTACTAAGTGCACTTTCCTTTTAGAGTAAAGGGGATTGATAGGCTTAAGTAAGAGTTACTTTAAAATGAGTTTTATTGTTTTTATAAATTATTAGTATCAATTACAACACCAATTAATCAATTATTAAACACAATTGTTGATTTCTCATTGTGACTTATTAATAGTTGTGTATTTCTTCTATTCAATTTTTTTGTTACTATTATTCTTTTATACCTACCCTTGTGTTTACTTGTAGTGATTTTGAATTCTCATTGAACTTATAACTTTAAAATGAGGGAATTTTTTCATTACCTTTTGATTTGTATGTGCAACCGTTAGACTTTTGTGAATAGTATCATTACTAGGCCATTAAGTAAAAGATGTTCTACACTTAATGTACCTCTACATGGAAATGTGACAAATTTGATTATTGGCACACATAAAATTTGATCACTTTGAGTTTAGGCTCCAAGTGGAACCCATTAGATTCAAGTTCACAAGGTGGGTTGTCAAATTGCACTCTTAAGAAGTGCAATTTTCATTCTATAAAATTTTATTACTTGCCAAAAAAATATGGGTGATGTCCTTTCTAGTTGATGCATCAACAAGGACCTCAACGTAGGTTGGTACAGAGGTATCACTCTCCACTCCGTTGTCCAATGAATTGGATATCAATTGACCATTCATAGATCCATGGATTGGATGGTTGTCATTCTGATAATGTAATGAATGTGCGATAATGTAATAAATTTGCGATCAAGGTGAATACCATATAGCATAGACTCGACTTTCTCAAAGCATTTTTAATGTTAAGCTATTTTGCATAATACATTTGAACTTGATACTGATACTATTTTGCAATTACAGAAATGAGCCCTTCTTTTGTAATAAGATTAAATATTTATAGTTTTTAGTATGCTAAATTGTGGCTCAAAGGTGTGTTGATAGAAATGAATTATATCGTATCATATATTTGAACTTCATATTAATACGATTTTGTAATTGTAGAAATGAGCCCTTCTTTTGTAATAAAATGAAATGTTCATAATTTTTAGTATGTTATATTCTAGTTTAGTGGTGTCTTGATAGAAATGAGTTATGTTGTATCATACATTTGAACTTGATACTAATACAATTTTGTGATTGCAGAAACGAGCCCTTCTTTTGCAATAAGATGAAATGTTCATAGTTTTTAGTATGCTAAATTTTGGTTAATTTGTGTTTTTATAGATATGTATTGAAAGAACTATTATCCATCAAGATATACACAATCCACGGGTACTAGAAATTATTGATATCAAAACAAATTTTAGGTGAGCAATGACCATGAAAGTAGATCCAAGATGTTCTTTTGAAGAGAAGGTGCCTCTTTAATGCAAATTTTATTTTTTATTTTTTTTCATTATATCATTATTAAATTCCATGTAACATAGAGAGTAGAATATAAAAATAGAGAAAGAGAGAGTGGGGGATGCAAAGAGAAAGAGAGAAAGAGAGTGGTAGAGGAGACAAAGAGATGTTTATACTACTTTTATTACAATACATATATGGATAGATATATTTAAAAAAAATGTCTTAGTTTACTACAATATTTATAAGGACATATTTTACTTTGAGTTATTTTATTTTACTTTAGAATTATTTTATTTTTAAATATGTATACATTATGTCTTTAACTCTTATACACTTATTCAATATACAAGACTTATAAAACTTATTTTTGATAAATAGATTTAATACTTATATATTTAAATTAATTTATATAAATAATATAAATATTTAAATTAATTTAGATAAGTAATATATTTAAATTGAAGAAAAACAATTTCATTATAATTTTTTTTTTAAAATTATGTATTTAAAATATAAACATATAAAACTAAAAAAGAATTATTATATCGTAATATTTCACCTATTATAATTTATTTAAATGATATTTTTTATTAATTACTACTTGGAACATTTATAAAAGCAATTACTTAAACTAAATTCACGAAAGGAGGAAAGAGCTAAAATTATTCGTCATTGCATAAAGTTATGCAGATTTCTCATAAAAAATGTTGTACAAGACAATTTACATGCACTCTAAGGTCTCTCGATTAGACCTACACCTTTCACATTAATTTTAAAGAATAATCCTATCGTGTTTGATGAATGGAAACACAAAACACCAAATAAAAATAGTGAAATCAAATGGCTAAGATGATTTCAATTGTCTTGTTTTCTTTTTAAGGTAATATTGGTTTCCAATGGATAAAGTTAGGTAGGTCCCTCTCCTAGAGGGAGCATCTTTGACATGACTAGTTATTGGATGCATAGTTTCAATGGGAACACTAAGAGAGATAATTTTTTCATAGTCAAATATTTAATTACATGGAAGATTATATAAAATGTATGTAGTTTATTAAATGTTTTATTTGTAGGATAGAAATAAACTTCGCAATAAAAAATAAGAACCAAAAATCATGTATCATAGCTCAAATTATAATGTCTAAAATTTATTATAATTAATTTATCTCATGTCTAAAATTTAGATTTTGGAATTATAGTTGATGTCAATATGAATGTACCTTGGAGGGTTTGTTTGAAAATAAATACACTAAAGACAAAAATGAGGTGGACGAACTTTCAACTTCTATCCTCATGCACACAAAAGCAAATAAAAATTTCATTATGTACAAAATAAACCTTTTATACTTCAGATCAATATTCTTAATATAGCACCTAAAGTCATATCACATGGTAGCAACAGAGCTTCTTAAGCTAGGCAAGGGGTTGGTAGACTACTGTCATGTTCTCGAAACTTCAATACTTAAATATAAAACATTGAAATACTAAATAAATAAACAAAACGACAATATAAATATTAGAAACATTAATATAGATATTAACAATTTAATACCAATTATTATAATAATATATATTAAAATATATAAATAGTATATATATATATATAAAGAAACATATATTAATGTAAAACATATTACAAGCTGCAACAAATGCAACGATCTCTCTTTGACAAATCTGGAGTGCAATAAGAGATGATATTAATAACATTAGTTACACTTAAGATGATGAAGGCAAAGCTTAGAATAATGCTAAGACATGACAATATTTAATCATCAAAAAGCAACGATTAAACAAGAGGGTAAGCAACTAACACATACAAAGAGGTGCGCCCCTTTCTAAGTGGTGCGATTATCACAATGGATGTCCCTTCATCCAATCGCGGGTATTTAAAGAGAATGAAAAAAAGAAACAGGAGGGAGCGAAGATTCTAAGGCAGAAAAAAGATTATGTGGAGGAAGGCATAAATATATATAGGACATTATGTGGGAAAGATTATACATCAATCTATATATAAAATATTCAGATCGAATGGAATGGGAAAAGAAAAGAAGAATAAACCCTATTATATATGATCACTGGTAAAAGGAGAACACAAAAAATGAGTTCCTGCAGATTGATTTATAGTGAGGTAAGTGTTTTGGTAAATTTAAATAGGAAGTAGATACTCTGTATTTAAATAATAATATCGATGAATACATACTGAATTTAGATATTGAGGATTGATAAATATATTATGAATTTAAATAACAGTAATAATTGATAAATATATTATGATTAATAAATATATTATTGAGGATGGTTAAATATAATTTACACATAATAATATTTGTCTAGTTGATGTTATTTTGGAATAATTAGATTATGCATGCACTGTTGATTCTTATACCATTGTTAATGTGTTGTTGGACATCTAATTATAGATATATGTATGCATAATTTATGATTATCCAATAATGATGTTTGTAACAATTATTGAGCCTTATAAATAGTTATGATGCTTAATATAATTACGGATAATAGATTCTTATTTGTTGAGTTACACTAACGATATCTTTTGAGTGCAAAGAAACAAGAACAATTGCATCTTAGGAAGATACATCATCACATCAAAGAAAGAAGACGGCTCGGGCTCAAGGAAATGAGTCTGGAAGGAGTCTAGTTAGTTCAACGATCGGGGGTAAGTACCCTCAACCAACTGATATACCATTAAGGTTTATATAATCAAATTCTAGTGACAGTGGGTTACAGTGTAATGCCTAACTCATATCTTATTAGAATCCATATCAGTGAATGTTCTAATTTGTGATGATTTGTGAATTCAATAGGATAAGCGAATGCATAGAGTGATTAAATGACACACTACAATCAATAGATATATGTGTATATATTGAGTTCATCTCTACAGCGTAAGTGAATTTCACATATAGAAGTAAATGGATGTTATTTGTCTAACCACAATAATATTGCTTACAACAATTATTGTGTCTTATTGAGCTTTTATAACTTTACCTTGAAGAATAGACTTCGGGCCAAATTTCCCTTTCGCTAGCACTCAACAAGGATAAGGAGTTTGTGGAGGGAAAGGTTGGTAAATCGATCCATTGATGGACAGTCCCAAGATGGGTGGGACACCTTGAGGGAGTCCAATTTGAGATCGTTAACGCGCCCTTTGCATAGTAAACCTACCATCCAAAGAGGTTAGGAAAGAAGAAACAAGGCGAAGATCTATTCCAATCAAGAGTAATAAGTCATATCAGATTATGTTAGTTATGCACTAGTTGATAACAATGCATTTCATTTATCTTATTCCATCAATCTTTCATTGCTCTTTATCAGACAATCTTTAAATCAAAATTTTAATCTGTGCATTTTATGTCTCTAATATGGGGACATTACAAGTGGTATCAGAGCATGTTCCTACCAGCCTATGTTAATGTGTCTCCATATGTGTGTGCCTTCCATGTGTATACTTTGTGACTTACATGTATTTATGCAACTATGTGTATACCTTGCATATACTTTGTGACTTCAAGTGTGTATTGTGTGCTCATACGTACATAGGAGGAAAAGATAGGACCCACGGTGTAGTGTGCAATGCACCGATATTCTTTCTATTTGGAATGCATTATGGACATGGGTATGCTAGCCATTGTGTATGTGATGAATGTTAGAACTAGTCACTATGTATTTGTGATGTATGGTGGAACTCATCATTATGTTTATGATTACTTTATGTTTAAAAACTATGAAAATGTTAAAAATATTGTGTCAAGTTGCTTGAGCTACTCGGTTGCGTGCTTGAGTTGGTTACCTACTTGTTTGAACCGATTACTTACGTGCTTGAGCTACCTACTTGCCTACTTGAGTTGGTTGCCTACTAGCTTGAGTTGGTTGGTTGGTTGCATGAGCTACTTGCCTGTGTGCTTGAACTACTTGTTTGCTTGCTTGAGCTAGTTGCTTGCTTATTTGAGCTACTTGTTTGTCTACTTGCTTGTGTGTTTGAGCTACTTGTTTAATAGCTTGAGCTAGTTGCTTGTTTGCTTGAGCTACTTGTTTGCCTACTTGAGCTACTTGCTTGTGTGCTTGAGCTACATGTTTGCCTGCTTGAGCTAGTTGCTTGCTTGCTTGAGCTACTTGTTTGCCTACTTGAGCTACTTCCCTGTGTGCTTGAGCTAGTTGTTTGCTTGTTTGAGCTACTTGTTTGTCTGCTTGCTTGTGTGCTTGAGCTACTTGTTTGCCTACTTGAGCTACTTCCCTGTGTGCTTGAGCTAGTTGTTTGCTTGTTTGAGCTACTTGTTTGTCTGCTTGCTTGTGTGCTTGAGCTAGTTGCTTGCTTGCTTGAGCTACTTGTTTGCCTACTTGAGCTACTTGCTTGTGTGTTTGAGCTAGTTGTTTGCCTGCTTGCTTGCTTGAGCTACTTGTTTGTCTGCTTGAGCTACTTGTCTGTGTGGTTGAGCTACTTGCCTATGTGCTTGAATTGGTTGTTTGCTTTCTTGAGCTACTTGTTTGCCTGATTGAGCTACTTGCTTGTGTGGTTGAGTTACTTGTTTGTGTGCTTGAGCTGGTTGCTTGCTTGCTTGAGCTACTTGTTCCTAATTGAGCTACTTTCTTGTGTGTTTGAGCTAGGTACTTGCTTGCTTGAACTACTTATTCACTTGGTTGTCTACTTCAATTTCTATTTTATGTGGGTTTAAATTATAAAGAGTATATTATGACTTGCGTATACTCATTTGTATACATGTATCCATGCGACTTACGTGTATTTATATGTATACTTCATGTATTATGTGTATTCGTGTATACACTTTATGTATTACATGTATTCAGAGCATACCTTGTGACTTATGTATTCAAGTGTGGCTTATATGTATTCAGATACATTCAAGTGTATACCGTGTGACTTATGCATATTCAAGTGTATCCAATTGCATACTATGACTTATGTGTATTCAAGTGCCTTCAAGTGAATACTTTGTGGCTTACATTATGATTTATGTGTGACTATGTGTATGCTTTGTGACTGGTATTCATGTGTATACCTTGTGTCTTACTTGTACCCATGTGTATATCTTGCGACTTGCGTGCTTTCACACTTTGCGACTTATGTGTATTTATGTGTGTACTTTGCAACCCACATGTATCCTGGCATATACTACGTGTATCTATGTGCATGCTTCATTAAGTATATCCATGTGTTTGCTTCATTCAAATCTACCTTCAATAAAGATTACTCCATGGGTGTTTATGATTGCTCCATAGTATAAGAATTGTGTCTATCAAAGTACCTCTTGAGTTGGGAGGTACTAACAAATTAATTTATTTGAAATTGAATTATTATTAGTATCCAAATGCAATAATGACAAGTAACTATCAAAGTAAAAAAGTGGGATTCCCTCAAACCTGTGAGGCAAAAGGGATTGAAGAAACCAATTAAGAATAGAACCTTAGTTGATTTTGCAAATCAAGTCGATGTATAAAGAGACTTCGACGTTAGATACTTTAAAAAATTTGATATGAATCAAGTTTTAACAAAATTGATTACATAAGCATAAGTTAAATCATGGACCCATAACCCACAAATCCTAGGGGCATTCTCACCTCAAAATTAGTTTAAAGTGATTGCTTGAGGATATGCAATCTTGAATGGGGTGGACTGTGATATCCTCAAAATTTCAACACCTAAATATAAAACATTGAAATACAAAATAAATAAACAAAACGACAATATAAATATTGGAAATATAAGTATAGATATTAACAATTTAATATCAATTATTATAATAATATATATTAAAATATATAAATAATAAATACATATTATATTATATTTTATATATATATATATATATATATATAAAACATCAAATGCAGCGATGATCTCTCTTTGACAAATCTGTGAGTGTAATAAGAGGATATTAATAACATTAATTACCCTTGAGATGATGAAGGAAACAAAGCTCAGAATAATGCTAAGACATGACAATATTTAATCATTAAAAAGCAACGATTAAACAAGAGGGTAAGCAACTAACACATACAAAGAGGTGCTGCCCTTTCTAAGTGGTGCGATTATCACAATGGACATGTCACTTCATCCAATCGAGAGTATTTAAAGAGAATCAAAAAAAAAAAAGAGGGAGCAGATATTCTAAGGCAGAAAAAAGACTATGTGGAGGAAGGCAGAAATATATATAGGACATTATGTGGGAAAGATTATACATCTATCTATATATAAAATATTCAGATCGAATGGAATGGGAAAAGAAAAGAAAAATAAACCCTATCATATATGATAGCTGGTAAAAGGAGAAGACAAAAAAACGAGTTCCTGCAGATTGATTTATAAGGTAAGTGTTTTCCTAAATTTAAATAGGAAGTAGATAAATACTCTATGTATTTAAATAATAATATCTAATGAATACCTACTGAATTTAGATATCGAGGATTGATAAATATATTATGAATTTAAATAACAGTAATAATTGATAAATATATTATGATTAATAAATATATTATTGAGGATGGTTAAATATAATTTACACATAATTATATTTGTCTAGTTGATGTTATTTATTAATGTTATTTTGGAATAATTAGATTATGCATGCACTGGTGATTCTTATACCATTGCTAATATGTTGTTGGACATCTAATTATAGATATATGTATGTATAATTTATGATTATCCAATAATGATGCTTGCAGCAATTATTGAGCCTTATAAATAGTTATGATGCTTAATATAATTACGGATAATAGATTCTTATCTGTTGAGTTACACTAACGATATTTTTTGAGTGCAAAGAAACAAGAACAATTGCATCTTAAGAAGATACATCATCGCATCAAAGAAAGAAGTTTGGAAGGAGTCCAGTTAGTTCAACAATCGGGGGTAAGTACCCTCAACCAACTAATATACCATTGAGGTTTATATAATCAAATTCTAATGATAGTGGGTTACAGTGTAATGCCTAACTTGTATCTTATTAGAATCCATATCAATGAATGTTCTAATCTATGATGATTTGTGAATTCAATAGGATAAGTGAATGCATAGAGTGATTAAATGACACGCTGCAATCAATAGATATATGTGTCTATATATTGAGTTCATCTCTACAACGTAAATGAATTTCACATATAGAAATAAATGGATGTTATTTGTCTAGCCACAATAATATTGTTTTAGCAATTATTGTGTCTCATAGAGCTTTTATGACTTTACCTTGAAGAATAGACTTCCGGCCAAAATTCCCTTTCGCTAGCACTCAACAAGGATAGGGAGTTTGTGGAGGGAAAGGCTGGTAAATCGATCCATTGATGGACGGTCCCAAAACAGGTGGGACACCTTGAGGGAGTCCAATTTGAGATTGTTCACACACCCTTTGCACAGTAAATTTACCATCCAAAGAGGTTAGGAAAGAGGAAACAAGACAAAGATCTATTCCAATCAAGAGTAATAAGTCATATCAAATTATGTTAGTTATGCACTGGTTGATAATAATGCATTTCATTTATTTTATTCCATCAATCTTTCATTGCTCTTTATTAGACAATCTTCAAATCAAAATTTTAATATGTGCATTTTATGTCTCTAATATGGGGACATTACAACTACCTTGACTCTTTCAAATATGTTTATGATTCTAATGATGTTTTTGATAAATTACCCCTACAGTCACTTCTCCAGAGGTGAATGCATTTGCTCATATATTAGCAGAATCAAAGACTCTGTTTCGGTTATATCCTTTTTAGCTCCAGTTAGTTTTGCCCTCCAAATGACCTTCCAAATAGCTCAAGCCTCTACTTCATTATGAGAAGTGATTCCCATTTTTGACAAGAACAAAAGCAGGGAAAGCTGTCATCTCATCTTCTGTATTAATGATTAATCCATCCTTGGTGGTGTTCTCTTCTTATCGCTTACTCTTTGATTACAGGGAGCTCTTCCTCAGTTCATAAATGGTCAAAACTTTCCCCTTCTTTTTGATGAGGGTCTCCTAGCATTGTGCCTTGGCAGAACATAGCTCTACTACCAATTTTATGATTCTCCCTCAAGCAGACCAGATCTCCATTATGGCATTCTGAAAGATTCTTATGTTCTGTTTAAGCCAAATCTACCACACAACCACCCTTAAGCATATAACATAGATCATACTTGGCCCCTAAGCATCTTAAGTGGATTTGGAAATGGCCTCAAATAAATTTAACGTCGATTGATTCCTTCTTTCTTGATACTGAAGGTCTCAAATCCCTGTTTCCAAATCTGAATGGCAACAGACTATATCACGAAATTGTGCTTTTTTTATTTTCCACTCATAAGCATAGCTGACAAATTGGACCCTGAACTTCCCTTTTCTGAAGATTGTTGAAGGTTACCATTTTATTACTATTCTAGAGAGCTAATCTCAGATTTCAGAAAGGTATCTCTTCCATTTAGAGGACGTATCTGTAACTCTCCCTTACAAAGTACTTAATCCATCATTAGCCCATGCCAGTACTTCTCCTTCAATGTCCTCCCTGCCCTTTTTATTTACCAGAATTCTTCTCAGATACTACCAGAGGGGCTCTACTTCCTCCAAGCCTGCTCTGTTATCTAAAGCCCATTGTGTCTGGTACCGACCATCATGGTATTTGACCTTCATATAGTTATCAACAGTTATCTATCCCTTGTCGAAGCATTTCTCCATCAGCAGTCTCAGGTGAGGAAATTCGGTGATCAAGGCCTGTTGTTTGCAACAGGACTCACACCCAAAATTCTGTTTTGTATCCATCCCCCAAAATACAAGCTCTTTTTCACCACCTTGGTACCCCCTCTGAGTGCAGAGGAGATGGAAGCGCCCTGCCAAACACAACCAGATCTGTGTTTTGACATTTTCTCAGAAGGTTCACAATATTTGTGCATAAGGATCTGCCCCTATAATTTAGAAGGTTTTTGGCATCATCAACAAAAGAGCTTACAGAAAAAAGACTCATTATCAATTAATGCATTTATCAGTCCCAAGCCCCCATGTTCTTTCAGGCAGCAGATTCTGTCCTAGTTAAAAAGATTCCACCTTCTTTGGTAGAGGCCATCAAAGACTGCTTTTGTAGCGGGAATGACAGAAAATATGTAAATGAAAATGACTTCGAGTACCAATTTGATGAGGGCAACTTTCCCTACCAGCAACAGCCACATATTAGTCCAGTTGTTCAACCTCATTCTAGCTTGTCCAACAGCTCACTCCAATCCTCTTTTTTAAGGGTGAAAGATCTTCAGGAATTCCAAGATATTTCATTTGAAGGGATCCCAGACTGATTCCTAAAACCTGACAAATTCTATGCTGAATGTGCTTATCTGTATTGAAGAACATCGCGTGGGACTTCTATTCATTCAGGACCTCAACCAAGGCTCTCTCATGCTTATTGAGGCATTAGGTCCAAGTGCTTTACCTTTAGGCATACTGATGACCACTTTTTCCAATACTACCCAAGCTACTATTGTAACAACACCCCCTGATTTTTTTTTGAAAATATTTGCTGTCCAATTGAGTTCACAATAAAATCCAAACAAGTGAATGCAAATGACTATAAACACTGTCACAACTCTGATATGATTAACAATTAAATAACAGGCTGTCATATAATTTGATGCAATGGTACATGGCTTAACAAACTATTGTTCATGACTCATTGATTGGTTACACTTGTCAAAAAAGCATAGTTCCGAGACTCGGACTCAGTGCAGACTCGGCAAGGGTGACTTGACTCAGGACTTGGGACTTGGTGCAGACTTGGCAAAGTGGAAAACCCAAGAAATTTAGAGATTTTTAAGGATTTAAAACTTGTTTCATGCACCCTTTATTAAATAAATTATAAACCTTAAAGACACAATAACATCATCAAATAGAAACTAATTTGATCACATACACAAGTATACATTGATCACATAAGCATAAATGCAAATCGTAGTTGAGCTGCTGAAGGAAATAGCACACTTAGATATATAAATATAGTCAAAGACTCAAATGTGTACAAAACTCATGGAATATGAAATCCATGACATCAAATGTTCCAAACAAATATGAAATATCAAAACAATAACTAGAAGTCTATGGCTCGGAGGAGCCTGCATGATGCATCCTTCACGTCTAAGTCTTAAGATAGGTCCTGGATGATATAGCAGCCATAATCTCAAGTTTGAGGACAATTGCCCCAACGGGGTTGAGGGGCAGCGCCCCTTGCGGGGGGGGGGGTCTGGGGGCAGTTTTAACTTAAAATTTTATGCTTTTGTTGCACTTTTCAAGTCTGCCTGTGCCGACCAAGTCTGCCTGATGGGACTCAGCCGAGTCCGAGTCTGAGCCCCCCAGACTCGGCAGGGGTGACACGACTCGGGACTCATCAAGTCCAGGCGAGTCCCGGAAATATGCATAAGAGTCTCATTACATAAACAGGAAAACAAATGTGAGCATGATGGATAAATACCTCATTACAGAATGACAGAAAATTGCAGACTTGCTGTAGCTGGTTACAGGGTATATTTGCCTTTTAATCGCCAAACACCATCACACCTAACATTAGAGTCTTCTTCACATCCATAGCAAGATGTAGGGAACATTCAATATCACTCAGTTCTAGGAAAGAAACCTGGAATTTGCTGCTAAAGGTCTGCAGATTAAATCTGAGAAATATCAAGCTGACGGAGGGTTAATTTCACTAAATATATAAGTTCACTTTGACTCAATGATTGTCTGCACCAATTGACTAAATATATAAGTTCACTTTGACTCATTGATTGTCTGCACCAATTGACTACCCTTTTGACCAAGCTAAAGAAGGTGATGAATCACAGGGTAGGGATTTCAAAAAGATAACTCTTTTACCACTAAATTTGCAATCCAATTATATCTGTAATTCATGGCATTTACAATCCATTAATTAATTATCATGTTAAATTTAATATGCCAATGCACATCAACCCCTGGAGAACCATAAAAAACTTAATCAGTTCTTATGAAAACTTTTCAAACTGGATTGAGAAACCAGTACTTGAATGAACCACATTAAAACCATCCATGCCTTCAAGATCTGAATCTGATTCATCATTCTTCATTTTATCCCATTCATCATCCGAGCATATTTCATCATCTTTCTGAGGTGGTGGTACTTTCAATTCATGTGCCAGAGCAGGAATGGGCTCCTCAATGAAGTATCTATTCTCAAGAACCTCTGCTGCATTAAGCCGAGCTGTAGGATCATAGCAAACAAGTTTTTCCAAGATAGAAAAGGCACTCTCAGAACAATTTGGAACATGATTCTTTAAACCTAGATGAGAAGAGTTACCAGGAAAACAAATCTTCCCGTAATCAGGAAGATTAGAACATCCAGGCCAATTTTCCTCAGTCGGATTCCCTAGAACTCTAACCAGTCTGCTAAGCTGATCAACATCTGAAGTACCAGGAAATAGAGGTTCTAAAATCAGGAGCTCTCCAAAGATACAGCCCAATGACCATAAATCAACTTCTTTACCATAGATTGTTGCTCCATACAGCAATTCTGGGGCTCTGTACCATCTAGTACCCACACCGCAAGTAAGTTCAGACTCAGTCATACCTTCATTTCTCCACCCCAAATGTGACTGTCCAGGCTCTGCAAAACCTTCAGAAGTTGAATTTCCATCACCTTCATTTGGTAGTTTTTTAGCATTAACAATATTCTCCGATCGTCCTTCTCCCAGGGCATCCACAACTGTGTCATCTGGATGTTCACACTCTCTTGTCAAAATTGTATCAGGCTCTTCTAAAATCCTTGCCTGCAGGTGTAAACCTCCAAATCAGATCCAAGTTTTTGAATGTTGCTGAATTCCCATAAAAAAGAGTAATGCAAAGATTCCATAATATCTGTTTGGCTTCAAGGAGAGAAATCATTGGGCTTTGTCTTTATGTGCCTTACTATGAAGTTTGGACCAAGGCTTCCAAAAGAATGGATTGTAGTGCAGGTGCAGCACGGCTTCCAATTTTGTGAAGTGGAGGTTTCAAATTATACAGAGTTTTGAAACATTCAATTAGAGAAATAATACATATCAAAATAAACTTTGAACTGAAGGCGTGCATGCTGGATACAAAATGAACTTGAAAACTAATACTTTGTTATTCCTACAGGATGATAAAATCTAGTACAGAAAAGCCATATGGAGTATTGTTTCCTTATATGGAATTATGACTTTGGTGCATTTCAGATTTAAACTCAATGATAGCAACTCAAAACAAATAATGGCAGTGGTAATGCAGGTGCAGCAGGTCTTCCAATTTCGTGAAGTGGGGGTTTTGAATTATATAGAGAGTTTTGAAATATTCAATTAGGGAAATAATACAAATCAAAAGAAACTTTGAACCGAGAAATAATTTACAGAAAATTTGAACGTGTGCATGCTGGATGCAAAATGAACTTGAAAAGTAATACTTTATTATTCCTTCAAGATGATAAAATTTAGTACAGGACAGCCATATAGAGTATTGTTTCCCAGGTTCCCTAGATGGATTCACGACTTTGGTGCATTTCAGATTTAAACGCAATGATAGCAACTAAATACAAATAATGGCAGTGGTAATGCAGGTGCAGCAGGGCCTCCAATTCTGTAAAGTGGGGGTTTCGAATTATACAGAGAGTTTTGAAATATTTAATTAGATTAATACTACAAATCAAAAAAAACTTTGAACCGAGAAATAATTTACAGAAAACTTGAAAGTGTGCATGCCAGATACAAAATGAACTTGAAGAGTAATACTCTATTACTCCTACAGGATGATAAAATATAGTATAGGACAACCATATAGAGTATTGTTTCCCTATATGGAATTATAACTCTGGTGTGTTTCAGATTTAAACTCAATGAGAGCAACTCAATACAAATATTGGCAACCACAAGAGAGGGTTGAGCTTGTTGCAACACCCAACCGAATAACTAAAACAGCAAGAAATAAGATAATCTTACTTACCTGTCCAAAATCAGCAACCTTGAGAATTCCATCAGCCGAAATTAGTAGATTGGAAGGCTTCAGGTCACGATGGACAACAAAATTAGCATGGCAATCAGCCACTCCCTGTAAGACCTGAATCATCCATGCCTTAACCTCCCTGTCAGGAATCCTCTTCTCATCCTTCTTTGCAGACCTAATTACAGAATAAAGATCAGATTGCAAAAACTCCAACACCAAAACTGCATCTTCGTGCTCTCTCCAAAACCACTCATAAAGCCAAACAATATTTGGGGACCCCGCCAACCTCAACCTCTGCAGGGCTTCAATCTCTCTCAAACTGCTCTGGTAATCATGAATTTCCTTTAAGGCTACAATCAATCCATCCTCCTTCCTCCTGCCTCTATACACATCCGAATAAGTCCCACTGCCCACCCTTTCCAGAATTTCATAGCGCGAGGTGATGTCCCTATTTCCATGAAGACTCCAGCTGCTCTGCACATCATCATTCTCCATTCTTACTATCTTGTTCGGAAAACACTTGAACCAGAGGGAGTTGAGCAGCAGGAGCTGAAAGGGAGCATGATCTTGCAGCTGCGGGCTGCTCAAGAACAGGAAGCCATGGCCTCAGCTGAGGTTTCCGGCGTTTGGACCCTGGGCAACCACCCTCAGATTTTGACGGAATTCAATGCTTGCTGAGAGGGTTTTAAGCTTTATTTACATGTATGCCAAGCGCATAACTTTGGTAGAATCGGCTATTTTGCCTGTCACTGAAATCCCAATCAGGAAAGTTGCCGGGAGCACCTTTCCCGTGCAACAGTATTTCTCCATATTTAGGGCTTGCAAACTACAAACAAAAAATAGGTTAAAAAGATATAAAAATAATACTGCTGCCAATCAACGAAGTAGAGCCAGGGATTTTGGTCGTATATAGTACACTTCCGGTTAGCAGTTACGGCCCACGGGATATAACTTTTTAATTACCTGTTTTCATAATGTCGTAATAATAATATATATATCATGATTGTTTGAAATCGATATATTATTATACTTTTCCCATTAAATCCAGCATTAAAAATATTATTCAATCAATTCAAATACTATAGAATATTGATAAGGAGAAGGTATTTTCCACAGTGTGTCAAATTGTGATATTGCTATCATGATTCAATCATGTAGTTTACGAGTCAAACTCATTGACCCATGTTTCATGAGTAGTGGTTCACAAGAACCCATCTCTCATGATAATGAATGGTCCACTTAGCACTCATTGCATCTAAGTAATGCTCACAGAGGTGAAGCACTGGGCTTTCTCGGGAGGTCACCCATCCCAATACTATTGTAGTGTTCTTTAATCAGCTCAATAACTAGGAATATGAATTCTTCTACTTAGGGATTGGACATCACAACCAGCAGCTATAATCTACTAAAGAACCTTATTTAATTATCAATCTGAGGACGTAAACTTGAAATGGTTCAGCACAATATATGCACTAATCACCTTTCCAGACATGCATGATTTCCTAAAATGCTAGAACTCTAATTACTGGAATTACTTTACTGAATAACTCGCTTTGGAAATGAAAACTGAAAGATGAAACTACTCTGTTTCTAGTGGTTGCAGGAACAATTGACAGCTCTGTGTTTCTGTCAGCTGTAGGAACAGACACATTAACTTCTACAAAAGAAAGTACAACTATCCTAACCTACAGAATGAAAGTACAGACAATTCCCTAAGTGGGCCCCCTTAGGTCATGCCAAAAGTAGACAATAGATTAGGCGAAAAACTTCATAAACTTTATTGATTCAAGGTAAAACAATACATAGCATGTAATCTCTTTTGACTGTATTTTTGAAACTAAAAATGTGTTTTACAACAACAACGGTTCAGCTCTTTCTCTGAAGGAGAGTGAGCTATTTATTGAAAAACTAAATCTAACTACTAACTAACCTTCCCTTATAAATCGGGAGGTCTTTATTACATTCAACTAACTTAGAAAAGCGATGGATAGAAATAAAAGAATTGAGTCAAATCAGTTTATCAGTCTTAAAGTGCCATCATCCTGGATTCATGCGCCATCAAGACGCCTGAGCTAGATTTATGAAACACTCCTCTTGTATGGCAGATGAGTTGAAACTGACTCCTTGTTCTTTAGCTGCAGAACCGGTCTCCATTGATTTGGTCTTCTATCCACAAGTGGGAATTGAATTCCTTCCTCCAATCGTGGTACCTGCAAAATATCCTGCCGACTATTCCTGAAGTAGAGAGTTAGCTCAACACATTCAACATTTAAGACAACTCATCATTTTATTCATTCATCTATTTAAGCATTAATCTAAAGCAAACATTATTTCAGGCGTGGCTGCAATAAGTTCAACAGTAGAGGCTGCAGGAGGTTTGTCATCACACAAGGTTTACTAAGGCATTCATCAAACTACTAAAACATTTAAAGTAATAACCATGGAAGACTTAGTGTAATATACTCATTACATTAAGCATAAAAAGTTAGTGTTTTTATCCCATAATTAGCACCAAATGTTTGTTTTAGCATAGTGAAAAAGCATAAAAGTGTTTGCAAAAGTATGATCTAGATGTGCCAAAAATTGGGCTCATCATTCCCCTCAACCGACTATTTGCTGGACTCTTCAGCAAATCTGGCGTTTCTCCTCCTAGCAAATTCTCTTAAGTCAGCATTATGCTGCTATCCACACTCTCCATGCTGGAAACTCCAGAAGTGAGCTCACATCGCCTCCAGCCTTTGCCATTTATTATCCTCAGAACTCCTGTTATATACGTTGTTGTCCCCCTGCATAGAAAGTAATGGCCATAGGAGAATAGGTGGTTGCATAACCAAAGGCAACCAATTCTCCTTTTTTGTCCTAGCATTCCTCATATATCTCTCTACCCTTCTGGTTGTGGCATACAAGGTATTGGGAGCATGTGGTTCTGCTCTTTTTAACTGGAATGGAAGATGTTCCCATCTTGCTTGATTGTGTAGGTTTGCAACCCCAAGATCATTGTTTATTACCTGAGAATACTGAGAAAATGTTTCTTGTCTTAAAGGCTCAATCAATGGCCTGGCTCTTTCATCTCTCCATAATTTCTTCCAATCGAAATAGATACCCATTCCATTCTTTGATTCATTCCTTACTAATAACGGCATATTAACCTCATTATGCTGATGACTATCAAATTGTTCCCCTCTGCTTATTTCATTGGTGATCCAGGAGATCAAGGCGCTGATATGAATATCACCAACATAACATAAAGGGTTCCAATCTTTATCCTGAGGTACAGCTAAATTATGCAGATAAAATTCACACAGAAGATTCCTGATGTGCAGAGGTGAATCCCTATATGCCTCATAAAATTCTTCTGGGGTATCTAATGAATGATTTTTACCTTTCTAGATTCTAATCAATTGGAAGTTTAAATACAGCTCCTTGAGATACATTGCATAAATAGGCGAAGGTGCTCAACACTACATTAGACATGGAACAAACTCTACCACCTGGTTGAGAGTGTCATTTAAATTAGCAATTTCTAGATTCTTGTTATGGATTATTCTTTGTAATCTCTCAATTTCAAGTGCAATAGTAGTTTGTTGATGTTGGAGTTCTTCAAAACATGCCATCCCTGCAACAAATTTTGTGACATGGAGTGGAGGTTTATGATTATAGCCTAATGCAGGTGATCCCTGTATTTCTTCAGTTGCATTCACCTTTCTTTGTTCCTCTTCTCCAATTACCTCTGTTTTATCTAATGGTTCAGAGTTTTCCTGTCCCAAATTGCCTTCCTGTTGCCAATCTTCTAGATCTTCCTGAGTAGCAAGAATCTCATCAGTCATGTCAATGTTGTCACCCTCTTTTTCCAATGGAGTCACAGTTGATACCTCCTCCTTCCCAACATATCCTCCTTTTTCCTGTAGCATTCCTGTCATACTTTCCTGCATCTGCTCTGCAATGGCAGCCAATTCATCTAGGCCCGCTCCTTCAGGTGTACCTACGGTTTCCACAACAATAGGTTCCTCCATTTCTAGCATAGGACTGAAAGGTTATGAGGTTGGTGGTGCGGCAGGAGTAGCATTAAGTGACTGTCGAGCTTCTAGGTTATGGAGTCTAGAACTCCTTCTTATGGGAGTAGGAATTGTCTGACGCCTCTTTGAGGGCTTTGTCGTAGGAACATAGGGGTTTTCTTTTTGTTTCCTTTTTGCAGACTTAGGGGTTGCCACAATAGGTGACTTCCCTTTCCTAACATTGGAAGAAGACTCGAGATTTTTGATAGGGCTTTTTTCAGAATGAGGAACGTCATCCTATGAATCAGATGACTCTTGTGTAGGAGACATAGTGGCAAAGGTCTGGCCTATGGACTGGGAGGTTTGACGCTTGAAGGTAAGAGGTTCCCCTCTAGGTCCAACATTTTGAATTTTGGGATTAAAATTGACAATAAACTCCTCCCAGGTCATCCTTGATGTATCTTGAACATATTTTTCAACAAGCAATTTAATAAGGCAGTGGTGGGATACAGAGTTAACCCTATCTTTTCTATATTCAGCAACACTATTGGATAACAAGTTGTAAAGGAAGTCGGCAACATTCATCAACAAGCCATGGCGTAAATGAGACAAAAGCTTAAAGTGATGAGAATGCAGGACTGAGAACCTACCTTCACAGGTTATGTATTTGATTATATACCCCACTCGTGGCACCTAGTTCTGAGGCAGACTCATCCTTTGTGCTCCTTGCTTATCTACCTATAGAGGAGGGTCATTTGGCTGAGTAAACTCTGCCCTGGTGCTCTTTGCATCCCTACCTCGAGGAAATGTTTCTCCGACTTGAGTTAACCCTGTTATCTCTGCAATTCTATCAACTGAAGCATTCACTGTTATTCCTCTTACTTTTGCTTCTCCTTCTTGAAATGTCCTTGTGTATTCCTCTGCAATGTCCACATCAAATTTTTCAAGCTTCAAGAAGTAATTAAGCCACCCATATTGCCTAAATGGTGGCACATGAAGCACATCCTGCAGCAAAATGTTATGATCTGTAGGCTCATGTCGAATCAGCTGACCCCCCATTTTCTTAGTTTTTCTACAATTAAACCCTTTAGGTGATGATCACCTAGCTTTTTTCAAATTTACACAACCAAAACTTTCTGCAGCCCTACTCTCAGCACTTCCCTCCCCTCAACCAAAACTTTTGAACCCCTTTTCAAAAGATACATAAAATATAGAAAAAGGAATTCAAACATTCAATCTTCAGTGAAGGAGAAAGTAATCATAGATGAGTAAAATATGTTTAGGTTCATTATTGCACGAGGTATGGCGTTTAGTTCATTAATTTGAAATTTTTCAAATATCTGGAGCTCACGCTGAAAAGACAGTGACAAGGCTTTAAGGCGACAAAAACAATGATGTGGCACAAAGAGATAAAATGGAAAAATGTGCCCAATTGTACGAAAAGGCTGAAAGGGACGACAACTATATAGGAATGTAGTTTGCATTAATTAATACTGAAATAAATGTAATAAATAAAATAACTAAGCAATCTTAAAGTGAAGTGGAACTCACTTGGATGGAATTGTCGTAATTACCTGATGTGACTTCACTTCTTCATTGAAAAATGTAATCTGTAGAAACGTGGATGGTATGGAGAATGACAGGTGGATGAGGTGGCAGAAAGAGTATGAGTGGATGGATTACGAATGGAGTGAGTGAATGGAATGGGGATCCGAGTGGATGACCCCTTTATTATGACAGTTTTATGCACTTTTATGCATGGCTTAGGGAATCGAGTGATAACTCTATCCCTTTGGCTGTAGGATCAACTGTTTCCTGCACAAACTCAAACTGGCTTAGAAATTCTTCCTTATCAATGGGCTTATAGTAGAGTTTGAGATGATGCCCATTGACTAGTAGCTTGAATCAGACCTCATCAATGGTCCTCAATTGAACAACACCATATGTGAATACTTCCTCAATCTCATATGGACCCAACCATCTAGTTTGCAGTTTGCCTTGATTGTCCTTATACCGTGAGTCATATAACATAGCTCAATCTCCTGCTTTGAATTTCTTTTCTTTAATGTACTTATCATGCCATTGTATGCGCTGGTTTTGTATTATCTCAGTGTGGTGCAAGGCATTCTTTCGGAGCTCATCCAAGGCATTGAGTTGCATGACTCTTTCCTTTTGTGTAGTTGTTAAGTCCATGTCCATTTCCAATGTTGTTCTTAGAGTTTTATGTTCAAACTCTATCGGCATCACAGCTGTTTTGCCATACACCATTTCAAAAGGTGTGTATCCTGTAGCAATTTTCCATGTAGTTCGGTAGGCCCATATAGCTTCAGGTAATCGTGCAACCCAGTCCTTTCTATGCAAATCTATAGTTTTAGTCAGAATAGTCTCTATATCCTTGTTGGTGATCTTCACTTGGCCATTAGACTGTGGATGATAAGGAGTTGATTTCCTATGCCTTATATTAAATTCATTGACTAAGGTTGTAATTAGAGTAGAGGTAAACTGTGCCCCCTAATCTGTCACTATTTCCCTAGGGACACCAAATCTGGTGAATATTTCCTCATAGAGGAATTTTGCTACCTTATTATCCCTAGCATGCTTCATAGGTTTAGCTTCTACCCACTTTGTCACATAATCTGTACATACAAGGATATAAGACTTACCATTTGAAGGCGGATCAATTGGTCCTACAAAATCTAGCCCCCATTTGTCAAAGGGGGTAACAATCACTTGTGGAAATAGAGGCATCTTGTCAGATCTGGTTGGCCTTCCCATCCTTTGGCATCTGTCACATCTCCTAGTATATTTGGTTGCATCTCTATGAAGAGTTGGCCAATAATAGCCAATATTTAAGATTTTCATTGTTGTCCTATTTGTAGCAAAATACCCACCACACGACTCATCATGACTTGCATGCAGTATATCATGAGTATCTTCCTCTCGTACACATCTCCTCATAACTTGATCTGGCCCTGTATAAAACATGCAATTTGCAATCCAGGAAAAGTTAAAACTTTTCTCTACCAATAATCACTTTTTCTTAGGGGAGAATTGAGGAGTAGTTCTTCCTACAACAAGATAATTTGCTATATCCGCATACTATGGGTGAATAACCTTGATTGAAAAATAAATGCTCATCAGGAAAGGAATCCTCAATAAGTGCAGAGTCATCTTGCCTTTGAATCCGAGACAGAAAATCAGCAACCACATTGGCTTTACTTGGCTTGTCCACAATTGTAATGTCAAATTCCTACATGAGCAATAACCACCTTGCTAGTCTTCCTGTTATTGAGCTTTTGTTCATAAGATACCTAATTGTTGCATGATCGGTGTGGACAAATATTTGATAGCCTGTTATATAATGCCTGAATTTGTTGAGGGCATAAATGATTGCTAACATTTCTTTTTCTGTAACAATGTAGTTGACCTTAGCTCCATGTAAGTTCTTGTTGATGTAATACAGTGCATGTTTAGTTGAACCACTCTTTTGTCCTAAGACAACACCAATAGCATAATCTGATGCATCAGTATGAATATGGAATGGAAGTGACCAATCAGGTCCCTTCAGAACAGGTGCTTGTGTAAGGGCAATTTTCAGATCAAGGAATGCTCTTTCACATTCCTCTGTCCAGGCAAAATCTGCATCTTTCTTCAACAAACTGTATAGAGGGGCTGTTGTTTGACTGGAATCTTTGATGAATTTTCTATAGTATCCAGCATGCCCCAAAAAGCTTCTTAGTTCCTTTTGCTTGGTAGTAAAGGGGAGATTAGAGATGACTTCAATCTTAGAAGGATCAACCTGTATCCCTGCAACAGAAATATAGTGACCAAACACTATTGCTTCTTGCATCATCATGAAGCACTTTTGACTATTTAGTGATAGGTTGTGATCTTCACACCTTTGTAGTACCTTCTTCAAGTTGTCTTTCGCTTCCTCAAAGGTTGCACCATAAACTATAAAATCATCCATGTATATCTCCATGCAATCATATGAAATATCTGAGAAAATACTTATTACGGCTCTTTGGAAAGTTGCAGGTGCATTACAGAGACCGAAAGGTAAGATAGAGTAGGCAAATGTCCCTCAAGATCATGTAAACGTAGTCTTTTCCTGATCCTTTGGATCAATCTTGATTTGATTGTATCCACTGAAGCCATCAAGGAAAGAGAAATACTTTTTTCCTGACAAATTATCCAGTACTTGATCAATGAAGGGAAGAGGAAAGTAATCTTTTTTTGTTGCAGAGTTGAGCTCCCTATAATCTACACACACTCTCCATTTTCCTCCTTTCTTAGGAACGATAACCAGTTGGGAGACCCATTGGCTATCCGAGATTGGGTAGATAAAGCCAGCCTTCAACATCTTATGCAGTTCCTCTTTATCAATTTCTTTCAAAGTTGGGTTGATTCTTCTCTGGGGTTGTCTAACAGGTTTAAACTCACTGTTAATGAAAATCCGGTGTCTACATAGCTTTGGATCAAGTCCTTTCATGTCACTATAATCCTAGAAAAAAGCTAATTTATGGGTAACAAGCATTTTGACTATTGATTCCTGTTGCTTGCTGGTAAGTTTATTGTTAATATTCAAGGTTTTTCCTGCAGCTACTTCCACTTGGGAAGTCAATTCAGGCATGGATACTTCAGACAGAAAAGGCATGGCTATTTCATGGGGCAATAATGTGTTCAAACAGTCAGTTGCTGCAGGATAACGAGCTGATGTAGGTGGAGGAAGAATGGTCTGCAAAGGGCATGGATTTTCTTCACAATGAGGGTATTCGGTACCATATTTATTCAACACGATATTGGATAGTATATTGTCCTCTTCTTGTTGTGCAATGAAAGGCTCTCTGGTAATCATCATGAGACTAGCCACTGAGTTCACTTCCTCTTCTTCTCCCAAATCAGGCCAAACGACCTGTCCAGACTCAAGTTGGGGCTGGGCTGGAGAATAGAGGGTAAGCTGCTTTGTATTATACCCATCAGATATTGTCATGTTACCAGTCCTACATCCTATATAAGCATCTACAGTGGCTAACCATGGCCTTCCTAGAATTATAGGATAACCTCCTAATGATGCCTTTAGAGACAAAATCAGCAGGATATTCCCATGAATTTAGGGTGACAACTAAGTCTTCCACTACTCCATCAGGTTTAACAGTTGAACTGTTAGCAAGTTGCAAGACTATAGGTGTAGGTCTTAGGTCAGAAATACTTAGCTTTAGCACAAGTTCTTTGGTCATGACATTGATAGCAACTCCGAGATCTACAAAAGCATTATTAATTTGAACCCCGTTAATATTAATTTCAACAACAGGGCTGTCGGGGTCTGAATATTTTGGGATGGTAAGCTTCCCTAGCATCAAATCAGAGAGTTGGCCTAAAACATGAACAGTCTGAGGGTCTTTCTTCTTCCTACCTAACTTTTTAATACATGCTTCTTTGATAGCCTTACTATAAATAGGTACTTCCTTAATTGCTTGAAACAAATGAATTTTTACACATATGTGCTTTAGTTGGTCAAGAATGTCAAAGGTAGGCTCTTCTTGCTTTTTCACAATTTCCCCTTCCAACCTTTGTGGAAAGGGAGGTGACGATGTATTGGATACCTTAGGTAATGGTGGAGTCTGTATTGGCTCATTGGGTTGGACTAGGCCATTGGCATCTTCTTCTTGCTCAATCTCCTCAGATGGCAATTCTGAGATTATGGGAGGAGATGGTGTGGGAAACACAATTCCTGAGTGTAAGTTGATATTATTGAGGCTGAGAGCATAGGCAGGCTGATTATTAGGATCAGCAAAATAAACTTGTTGCGGCTGCTGCTGCGACTGATTATTTGGACTAGGTGCTGCTTGAGTAGGCAGTTGAGTTGGCTTTGGATTTTGGCTTTGATTGGCTACAGGAGGTGGCATAATTGACTACTGTTGGGGTTGCTGCAGGAAACTAGTGGGTGGATTTGACCATTGCTGGCCTCCTCTCCACTGGTTAGATTGCTGCCAATTCCCCTGTGGAGGTTGCCACTGATTTTGCTGTGGTGACTGCCAGTTTCCTTGTGGGGGTTGGCAACGGTTTTGTTGAGCATTTGGCCAAGGGTTATTCCATTGAGGTTGAGAATATGGGCCATAACTTGGAGGGTATTGGTTTTGCAACTGATTATTATATGAACCAAAATTTTGCAAGGGGTCTTGAGGCATACCTTGTCTTGAGGCCCATGGCCTGCGCTGAGCAACAAAGAACACTTCTTCCTCTCCTTCAATGGTTTTGAACTCAGTAGGAAGATGCTATACCTCCAAATTGGCCACTGCTTTGCATCGACAGTCCTTCTTCCTCTGTCTGTAGTGAGGGAAATATTTAGCCAGCATTGCATCAGCTTCATCTTTCTTCCTTCTAGCTTGCATGGTGTCCAGCTGAGTAGCTACATCATTTATAATATCTTGCTTGAAGTCGGACAAAAGATTAGAGAGTTCTCCTTTTGATATGCCTGAGCCACTTCCTTTTGCAATAGAGGGTTAGAACCCCCTGCCTTTCTTCACATTTGCCCTAGAGTAATTGAGACAAATTTTCTTAATGTCATCCCAATTACTTTGGCTGATATCTCCTCCAGCCATGAGGTCTAGTGCTTCCATGCAGGTATCATTGACTCCTCTTAGAAAGAGAAGTTTTTTAGACTCCTCATTTAGCTGGTGCTGAGTGTTTTTTTGCACACTGAACAAAAACCTGGATACATAGTCCTCCAAGGTTTCATCCTCCTTTTGTGACATTTTGAAGATGTCATCTCCTCTCATATCATTTCCCCTACAATATTCATTATACTTTCCTAAGAACAACTCTTTCAATTTATCCCAAGTGGCCGTTGCATTGCCCCCTAATCCCATGAACCATTTTAAGGTTGACTCCTTTAAAGTAGAAGGAAATAATTTCATCTTATGTGCTTCAGTAGTATAATCATAACTCCTACATAGGATGTCAAACTCAAACAAGAAGGTATGAGGGTCCTCTATAATAAGGCCATAGAATTTTGGAAGCAATGAGGCAGGGATATTTTTGAGATTATTATTGTCATGCAAGTCAGGGAGTGGAAATGGAAAAGTAGGGCTTGCCATCCTTGGTGGTGGTCTTGGGTTAGCTCCTAGCTGGTAGATGACAAGGGCGAGTGGATTGTTATGAGGGTGTTGGTTATTGAAATTGTGCAGGTTATTCAATTGTGTTGTAAGTAAATCAAGGTTATCAGGCTCATCAAATAGGTTCAAACTGATCTCTGAGGAAGATGAAGATGAAGTGACTAGGTCCTGACCAACTTCCAAATATGGTTCTTCTGGGATGATTTCTGGGTAAACTTCTGGGTCATTTTCTTGGATATCTAAGCTTCTAGGAAGGAATCTTCCAAATTGGTCTCTTCTTCTAAGCATACAGTAAGAAGTAAATCTAACTATGGAAAAATGATGGAATAGTGAATTTTGATCTAAAATCTAGGAATAAGCTTCAAGCTACCTACTAGCATGCCTGCAATAGGTCTTAGCTTGACACCATCCCCAACAATGGCACCAAAAATGTAGTATTCTTTAATCAGCTCAATAACTAGGAATATGAATTCCTCTACTTAGGGATTGGACATCACAACCAACAGCCATAATCTTCTAAAGAACCTCATTTAATTATCAATATGAGGACGTAAACTTGAAATGGGTCAACACAATATATGCACTAATCACCTTTCCAGACATGCATGATTTCCTAAAATGCTAGAACCCTAATTACTGGAATTAATTTACTGAATAACTCGCTTTGGAAATGAAAACTGAAAGATGAAACTACTCTATTTCTAGTGGCTGTAGGAACAGTTGACAGCTCTGTGTTTCTGTCAGCTGCAGGAATAGACACATTAACTTCTACAAAAGAAAGTACAACTATCCTAACCTACATAATGAAAGTACATACAATTCCCTAAGTGGGCCCCCTTAGGTCATGCCAAAAGTAGACAATAGATTCGGTGAAAAACTTCATAAACTTTATTGATTCAAGGTAAAACAATACATAGCATGCAATCTCTTTTGATTGTATTTCTGAAACTGAAAATGTGTTTTACAACAACAACGGTTCAACTCTTTCTCTGAAGGAGAGTGATCTATTTATTGAAAAACTAAATCTAACTACTAACTAACCTTCCCTTATAAATTAGGAGGTCTTTATTACATTCAGCTAACTTAGAAAAGCGATGGATAGAAATAAAAGAACTGAGTCAAATCAGTTTATCAGTCTTAAAGTGCCATCATCCTGGATTCATGCACCATCAAGATGCCTGAGCTAGATTTCTGAAACACTCCTCTTGTATGGCGGATGAGTTGAAAATGACTCCCTGTTCTTCAGCTACAAAACCGGTCTCCATTGATTTGGTCTTCTATCCACAAGTGGGAATTGAATTCCTTCCTCCAATTGTGGTACCTGCAAAATATCCTACTGACTATTCCTGAGGTAGAGAGTTAGCTCAACACATTCAGCATTTAAGACGATTCATCATTTTATTCATTCATCTATTTAAGCATTAATCTAAAGCAAACATTATTCCAAGCGTGGCTGCAGGAATTTCAACAGTAAAGGCTGCAGGAAGTTCAACAGTAGAGGTTGCAGGAGGTTTGTCATCACACAAGGTTTACTAAGGCATTCATCAAACTACTAAAACATTTAAATTAATAACCATGGAAGACTTAGTGTAATATACTCATTACATTAAGCATAAAAAGTTAGTGTTTTTATCCCATAATTAGCACCAAATGTTTGTTTTAGCATAATGAAAAAGCATAAAAGTGTTTGCAAAAGTATGATCTAGATGTGCCAAAAATTGGGCTCATCAACTACTCCAACTCAAGTGCGCTTAACCACAAAGTTTTCTGCAAGGTTTAGCCCACTTAGCTCATAAATCCATTTGCGAAACCTTCAACAAGTGTTGTGCCTTATGGACCATTCATTATAGAGCCCTGTTAGTTCATCAATTGATAAGTAGGAGGTATTTTCCATAGCGTGTCAAATTGTGATACCTCCTACTTATCAATTGATGAGCTAAAGGGGCTCTATAATGAATGACATGTTGTGGAAAAAACCTCCTACTTATCAATTGATGAGCTAAAGGGGTTATATAATGAATGGGCTCTATAATCAATTAATTGATGAGCTAAAGGGGATCTATAATGAACCATTCATTATAGAGCCCCTTTAGACCGTCAATCGATAAGTAGGAGGTATCACAATTTGACACATTGTGGAAAACACCTCCTACTTATCAATTTGGGATCTATAATGAATGGTTCATAAGGCACAACACTTGTTGAAATTTTTGCAAATAGGGTTGCAAGCTAAGTGGGCTAAACCTTGGGGACAACTTTTTTGGTTAAGCTCACTTGAGCTTGAGTAGTATTGGGATGGGTGACCTCTCGGGAAGGCCCAATGCTTCACCTTTGTGAGCATCACCTAGATGCAATGAGTGTTAAGTGGACCATTCATTATCATGAGAGATGGGTTTTTGTGAACCACTACTCATGAAACATGGGTCAATGAGTTTGACTTGTAAACTACAGGGTTGAATCCTAATAGAAATATCACAAGCTATAGAATATGTTTGGTTCCAAAAGGATTGAAAATAAAATTTAGAACTTGGAGATTTATTTCAACAATTTTTGACCGGACATGTAATTAACATGATTAGACATATTGAGGTACAAATTGAAGTTTCAATTATCAATCAATTATTCATGAGATAACATTTAGTTTTTGTTTTTCTAGTTTAAAATTTGAAGGATTGATTGATTGTAAGAGATGTGCATATATAAGTACATGTGATCTTGTTATCATTAAGATGCACAAGGTTATATGATATTTTGTCAACATTTGATTATATATATTTTTAGTTAAATTTATGGACTCATATTTCATGAATAGTGGTTTAGAAGAATGTGTTTCTCATAAAATTGAACGGTCCACTTAACACACATTACACTTAGGTGATCCCCACAAAATTGAAGCATTGGTATTTCCAAGGAAATCACTTATCCCAATACTTCCTACAAAATTCACTATGGTTGAATATCAGTTGAATATGAAAATATACATGAGATGCCTTGCTTATAAAGACAAGGTGAGACATAGGATTAGACAAGATTGTAACATGTGTCTTAATCCTATCACATGAGACAAATAACTCATAACAACCTAGGATAAGATAAGATTTAGAAATAACAACTAAGACTTCTAGAAGGAATCTTATAATCATAAGTAAACTTAACATGTGAATATGTTTCATAATTCCCTAGTAAGTGAATTAACTAAGTACCAGACATTTATTCACATTGAAACCCCCCTTAAGTGCAACTTAGGGAGAAGATTATTTTGCAAACTATGTAAATATGAAGATGATCATTATGGATCCCAACTATTAGGCCATGTTAGGTTCCCATTTACAATGCAATCTCTCACAAACGGAGAAAATGAGAAAACCCAATGGGATAAAACTTCTCTCCTAAAAAGAGAAAAGAAAACAAACAAGATGATGTATGGAGGACTCAATGATACCCCCAAGGACTACATCTATCATGTGTATATACAATAAATGACATCCCCATAAGAGGGAAATAGAGAGATAAGATATCCCCCCACAATGTATGATCACCTAAAAATATGTAAGCGTTTGAAGACAAAACATAATCCAATGCCGACAAACATTGTTTCTCCCCTTTAGAAGAAGATAGACAAGTACAAATTCAGGAACGCTTCCCATTCCAGATAGGAATTGGTAGGAAGTGGAATCCATATGAATGAAGATTGTGTCTTTGAAATTTTCTCATGTGTTGCCACTTGTTCTTGGATGAAGATGATGATACCAAAATACAATCAAGTACATGTCCAATCACAACAAACTGTGAAAAACTAAGAGCAAATGGAAACTGATCTTGAACTAATTCCAAAGACAAACATGAAGTGGAAATAACTGATCCATGACTATCATCAAATAGGAGAGATAAAATCTCAAATTGGTCTTCCAAATTTGAAATGTGAGACTCCACAAACAATGATGCAATGTCTGATAAATAAGAATCCTAGTTAGGAAGACAAACAAATACCTATTATAATGAATCATCAACATACGATGAATGTATGATCTCAACTGAAGAAGTAGGAATTGCAGGATAAGTCTTTGGATCGTCAAGACACTCAAGTTCTACATCGTATTCAAACTCATCTAAGGTGGCATAATCAAATGGTATGTTGTCAATATCATCAAGTGGAATGAGGCAATCTAATACGTGATCATCTGGGAATGCAGGCATATGTGGATCTCCAAAAACCTCCCAAACTTTGATCCAAACTATGCATGGGCATGAGATCTCAGAGAATATATTATGGTAGGTCTCTCTGAAGATTCTTGCATTTAAAGTAGAACCAATCAATCATATGATATGATCATTTCTATTATCCCAAAAATATTTCTTATATGTTGTTTTTGGCTTAGGAATGAGTCCATAAATATGTGGCAACATATTTAGCCACCTAGAATGTGGTATTATGCCTTTTTTCCATGATTCATAACTTTCCTTAGTCAGAACTATTACAGAAGGATGAGTTGCATAATTCGTGATTGAAATGATAATGCACTTCTTAAATGACAAAATCTGAGATCAATACATACAATAGATCTGAAATGAAGTACAATGATAAAAAAACACCTTCTCGACTACCAAAACATCCAAGTAACCTCTAGTATACCCACCAGGAAAAAATTGAAATCATAATGTGTCTAGGATAAAAATAAGAAAAAATGCATGTATGGTTGAATATAGCTCCTCAATACCTTTCAAATGCCGCAAGAATTGCAAAAAGTGGAGATCATGGCAAAAAATTATGAGCTTGGGAGCCAACATACAAGGTCTGACTTCAATCAACAATACTTGTGATTAAATAGGAATTTTTTGCAGAATAACCTACACCACTCAAAAATTTGGAGAACCAACTTTCCGACAATATTATGTTTGGATTTTTTTGCCACTTGGGGTGAAAGTTACTACAATTTGAAAAAAAATACCTATTTAGGCATGCGTGGGAAAAAACCAAGCACTTGAGGTTGAAAAACAAATGGCTCATGGTCATAGATATGACCACTGGCTATAGATTTCAGTTAAAAAATGTTTTGAAGGTGTCGCCTAGGGCAATGGCACCACCTGGGCAGCGAGAGCGCTATGAGCGGTGGGTAGTGGTCACATCACTTAGATAGTTAAGCCCTCCCTCCTTGTGACAGGTGATTGTGGGTAATCCCGCCAAAGAACCATGGCTAAAAGGCCTTCACAATAGTTTTAAACAAATATTTTTAATATTTTTTCTTTTGATTTAATAAAAAACATTGTACCCTCTTCTAACGATGATTTGATGTCGACGAATCTGCTAAGGAGGTCGTATGCAGGTGTCGACGCTTGCAAAGAATATTCTCTATAAATATGTTGCCCAATCATTTTTAATAAAACCCTTGTATAATTTTCCAAATAAAATATGCAAAAGTTTTTTTTTAATATATAATTTGCAAATAAAATATGACAAGTTGGGAGGTCGTACAGTTTGCCTAGGTGAAAAAAATTGCCCCAAAAACAACTTTACTAAAAATGGATGAATTTACAATCAAAATTCATTGAATCGACCTCTTGGATGTAATGGTGATGCCGATTTGGGCCCAAAGTGCTCTAAAAAATCAGTGACCTCTTGGATCAACTTATCTTCACACTTTTTCAAACTCTTGTAGATCTGACAAAACATAACCAAATTTGAAGAAAGAAAAGGAAAACCTAACTTTATTTAATGTCCTAGATTCAATCATGAGGTCTTGAAACCCTAACATGTACCTAGAACAAATTTCAAGCCAAAAAAAATCCCTCAAATATGGGAAAGAATCTACAACACTAAAGCTTTGATACCATGTAAGAGCTAGAAAATTGTTTTGATACCATGCAGGAGTTAGTGATGACTCCTCAACACCCCCAAGAATAGTTTCTAGATCAAAATATCTTCCACAAGAGAGAAAACGGAAAGAATACTTGCTTCAACAATACAAAATTGAATATGGTTGAATATTAGTTGAATATGCAAATGTACATGAGATGCCTTGCTTATAAAGACAAGGTGAGATATAGGAGTAGACAAGATTGTAACATGCGTCTTTATCCTATCACATGAGAAAACTAACTCATAACAACTGAGGATAAGATAAGATCTAGAATGACAACTAAGAATTCTAGAAAGAATCTTATAATCTTAGGTAATCTTAACATGTGAATATGTCTCCTAATTCCCTAGTAAGTGAATTAACTAGGTATAAGACATTTATTCACAACAATATATTTTACCTATAATTAAGAATATAATAAACAAGGAATTCGTCAACTCCAACTAACAACCATATAATTTATTTACAATTTAAAAAAAAAAAAGGATAAACACAAAAAACTAGTACAAAATCTAAAAAAGATAACTTATAACTAAATATAACAAAACCTAAAGGTTGATTCAACCACATCCAACATTGGTCACTCTACCTATGCTCATATTCTAGTAGAGATCAATATTTCCAAGGCTCTTCATGGGGATATTGATGGAAGATGGCGGTGGACTTGGCTAATTTATTATGATAGCCTACCATTTTGTTTCAAAAAATTCTTCGCTACCAAACAACTTGTTTATGACTATTCTTGTTCTCATCATAGGAATGTGGGATTAACTATGCGTTGATTTAATGCCCTCCTCAATCATTTTAATGTGGGTGATTCCATTATTTCTAGCTCTCAAGATGATGAGCATCTTAGTCCTATCCCCTGACAATCGATCACAGTGTGATCGTTGAGGTTTCATCTAAGGTAGCTTCCCCTAGAGCTTGTGTGGTTTAGGTGATTTCCTCAATCCCTACTAGTCCTTTTCATTTAGGCTTGGCCTATGTAACTCCTTCATCAAATCTTATTGCCCTCTCAATTGGTTGTGGGAGGATTCTTTCTCTTGCTATGTCTAAAAATTTTGTGCAACATCTGGCAACTTTAATTAGACATTATTTCTCATTGTGCAAGGTGATTTTGGTTGAGGTGATGATTGAATATTTTTCCCTACTTTCGCCATGATTAAAGAATTTAGATAATTGTGTCTTCAATGATTGTTGAAATAAGAGAGATCTTCCCAAAATTATTTCAAAATCTCATCTTTGAGTTAATGGTGTACATATTACAAGGACGAGGTCAAGGATATTGTAGGTTGGTGACCCTTTGATGGTTGTTCTCTTACAACATCGTAGCTAAATTTGTGTTGTAGAACAATTTATTTGGTAATTGTTGCACCATATTCGTAAAATATTTCAAGCCCTTTCAAAACCTAGTTTTTACTCCTTAATAAAAAACTAAATATAAAAAAATATAATTTTTTTATCAAAGACTAGAAGAGAAAAATATAATGTTGTACTAAAGATTACAACACAACCAAATGTTACATTATTGAAAAGTGAAACTCATAATCAACATTGAAATATTTCAATCTAAAAAATAATTTATAATCTCCTTAAGAATAACTTAAACATTATTCATATCAGAAAGATTTGCTTTGTTAATATTATTTTTAATATAGATCTTAAGAATGACTAATAGCCAATATAATTTCTTGCCTATCTAAACTATCTTTGAGGCTAGATCATCATAATTAATTGATATTTCTAACTAGTTACCTACTTTGCAAGTTTTTTTTTTCTTTGATGAATATGTAGATATCTATATTAAAATATAAAAAAATACATATTCACAAAAAAAGATGGGTGGTAAGAAGGCACACCCCGAGAGTCACATGGGCACTGCCCAAAAAATAAAAAAACAAAGTTACTTGGGCCTAGCCAAGGAGTCCATAATAACAATAGAATAATAAAAGAAAAGGCCATTAAGCGGCCAGAGCTGTGCCAGTAGAGCCAGGAGGGTCTTTGTCATCCATTTTTTCCCCATACATCAATGGGGTCAGTAGTGATGCGAGGAGGAGGACCCTAGCCATTATCGGCTTCCTTTTCTTTTTCTTTATCTTCCTCACACTAGGGCGAGATTGGAAGCGCCAAGCATAGAAAAATCTTATCAGAGCTTGACCAACTAGAGCTGCTGCTAGGAGTGGTATCATAGGGCCACCTAGAGTCACCACCCTGCTCCCAGCAACACCTCCAAAGGGCCACCCTTGGCTAGTCCATGGGGGAGGAGTGCGAGAGTGCCGAGGAGGGTGGGAGCCACACCGAGAGGGAGGTTGAGAGCAGGGGCAAGCAAAGCCACTCCTTTGCCAGCCTCGAGAGGGAAACCGACCGTGAGAAGAGGAGGGCGAGCCAAGCACCCAAGCCATAGTACACAAGGCATTACCCCAATGATCCAAAAGCACCTGGAGGTGAGCCACATCAATTGCAAATTTGTTTGCTTGTACTTGAATCTATAGAAGCACATTAGAGAAAATAATAGCTTTAGAATACAAAGAAACATTTTTATCCATTTCAGTGTGAGAAAATATGCAGGCATTTTATCTCTCCAAATATTAAAGAGGATTTCCACCTTGAAAGTGTGTCAAAGCTGGGTATACTTGGTCAAAAGCCTAGGTGAATCACCTAGTAGAACCATATGCCAAGAGAAGGGTTCTAGTCTGAAAGGATGAAAGAAATCATGAATCCAAGTCCAAAACTGCTGAGCTTTGGTGCAAAACTAGAAGAGATGCTTAAAAGACTCAACTTGCCCACAAAAAAGGCACTGAAAGTCTTGAACCCCCAAGTGAACAAGCTGAGACCCCATAGGAAAGCCTTGGAAAATAATACACCAAGTGAAGTGTGCGAGTTTCAACTCAACACTTACAAACCAAATGGTATAAAATATTTTTCACTAGACATGAGCAGAGGATTGAAGAAGTCATCTCTGGTTAAGACTATCAACCATAGGAAAATGCGGAAATAGCCACATATAGCCAAGCCTTGTCTTGTAATTTTTGAAAGGGGTGTGTCTAGGTACCATTTCCAGTCCTTCCACCAGGGCTTGGCCCATGAATTACCACCTTGTGCAGACACTTTGCAGGGATAACATTCACTAGACCATCAAAAGTATCACGATCATGGTTCTGAAGTCTATAAAGCACACAAAAATCCTCCCATGACATAATGTGCATTGTGGGTATGTGAAACAATTGATGCAAGGTTTGAATTCCTTTCTTGTGGAACCTTAGTACCTTGATCCAAGGTGACTTGGCCATAGTTTGACCATTACTAACAAAGAGAAGCGACCATCACACATTCTGTTGATTGAACAACAACCCATCATAGAAACTAAAATCGACCCATCAGAGCCAAGACTTAACTGCCTCCCAAGCTTTCTAGATGTTCTTGGCCACAAAAGTGCCCACGATTTGAACTGGTTCCTTCATGACCAAAATGATTTGAAAGACAATCCCCTTCCAGGTAGCTCTGTTGGCTGGAAATCTTGATTGAATGCAATGCCTGAGGAGAATTTTCCAAGCTTCATCTCCAGAAAGGGCTCTAATAACCCATTTAACACACAAGGTAGTCCCTTGTCTATGGGTGGAGAGCATACCAAGCCCTCCAAAGTCTCTAGGAATGCAACAGAATTCCCAAGCAACCTAGTGAAACCCTTTATGGGACTCTGCAGAGGCCCACAAAAATTCTCGAAGCAAATTTTCAAGCCTGGCATAGGCAACTTTTGAGGGAGCCCAACAAGAGGAGTAATAGACATGAGTAGCTGCCAGAATCTTCAAACACACTTGAAATTTTCCTACCAGAGAGAGAGGACTGGTTATCTAGTAGGCCAGCTTTTGCTCAATCCTGGAGAGAATAACTTGCCATAACTCAGCTGGAGAAGCCTAAAAGGGGAAGGGAATGCCTAGAAACCAAAATATTTCCCTTGACCCAATCCACTTCCATCCATACTATTGTAACTAGTGAGGAGTGGGTAGAATAGATTGTTTGTAACAAAGAGTCTTGTGCCATTGAATGGTGGAACCAGAGGCCTCATAAAAAATTTCAAGGCACTCAAGAGCCACCTTAATATTACCTTCTTCCTCTAGGAGAGTGAGGAAAGAGTCATTATCAAAATGGCCATCAGCAAGTTGAGACTGGGATTTGGGTAGGGCAACACCATGAACCCTTTTTTGGGAGACAAAATTGGCCAAAAGATAGCAAAACCTTCGATAGCAAGCACATAAAGCAAGGGAGAAAGCGAACATCCTTGTCGAATAGAGTGGAAAAGGCCAAAAGAGGAGGATTTGGAGGCCACTAATGGTAATACAAGTAGAGGCTTTTGGAAAAGGCATTTGGACAACCTGAATAAAATTAGGGCCAAATCCCAAGGCTTCCAACATGGCAAGAATGAAGGGTCATTATATGCGATCATAGGCTTTAGCAAAATCAATTTTGAGAAAGAGGGATTTCTGGCCAGAGTGCCTAGCCCACTCCATTTCCTCCCAAACAACAATGATGGTATCGAGAATAAATCTAGATTTGATCAATCTAGTCTATTATGGGCGTACAGTCTGAGGCAAAAGATGGTGAATCTTTAGAGCTAGATTCTTAGCAATGATTTTGTAGGAGACATTAAGGAGCGCACTTGGCTGCCAGTTGTAGATATCTTTAGGATCTCCAAGCTTAAGTATGAATTTTATATTTCCCTTATTGATAATATTGCCCAAAGTTTTTCTCTAAATCGAGTAATGTGATGAGAGGTGCCACTATCAATCAACCAAGTGTTGCTATCTATTGGAACATTGCTTAATAAGGCAAAATAGAATAGAAATTTACTTGAATCCTTTAGAGGAGAGATCTCACCCACATTCACAATTGAAGCATGCTGATTTGGTCTAGTTGGGAAATCCTTTGCATAGTGACCAAACTTGTCACATTTGAAGCACTATATGTGAGAAAGATCGTTCTTCTTCTTAGATGCAGGAGTACCATCAAATCTTCTATCTTTATTCCTCTTGAAGTAGCCTTTCTTTTCTTCTCTTCCTCTCTTCTTTGAAGATTGAGCGACAAGTACATGAATCTCCTGATTAGTAGAAATTTTCCCATTTCCTCTTGTTGCTAATCTCAATTCCTCTTGAATGCAATCTGCCCTGAAGTGATCAAACTTAGGTAGCTTTAATCTCACATTGATGCCTTGGATATATGGTTCCCAAGATTTAGGAAGACCATTAAGAGCCAACATGGCCAAATCCTTATCATCAACCATATTCCCAATGGTAGAGAGAGTTGATCTCTTAATTCAATGATCTTCATGAAGAAGGATATGAAATAATCTCCTTTCGCCATCTTGACATGATGAAGTTATCGCTTCAAGGCAAGAGCTCTACTTGTGTTCCTGAACTCATACATTTCCTCCAAGGTTTTGAAAATTTCTCTTGTTGTCTTCAACTTGGAGATAATTGGCACAAGGTGGTCGTTCACCGAATCAACCAAATTTTTTTTTGCCTTAGTGCCATTTTTCTTCCATTGTGGCTTCACATCTTCATCAGAAGGTTCAGGAAATTTTACCTCCATGAAATCAACAAGCTCATTTTCTTCCAATGCAAGCATCACTCTGAACTTCCAAGAGGTGAATTTGGAAGCACCTTCAAGCCTATCTTTGATCTTGAGCCTGTTCACCACTGTGAGGATGAGATAGATGCTAGAAGATGAGAACACGAGTGGATGGAAGTGATGCTTATGTAAATCTGATCACAATCTTCTTTAAACCCGTTCTGATACCATGTTAGTTTTAGGATCATAAATACAATAAACATAAATTGTAGCACATAAGACAATGAACACCACAAGATACACTGGGAAAACCCTCCAACTTGAGGGAAAAAAAACCAGCAAATATCGCTTATATATTAAGGAATAAGAGCAAAAATCTGCTCACAACTCAGGCCCAACACAAGGCCAAATTTGATACAATGAATAATAGCACCTCTCCTAGATATAAAGATACAACATGAATATGTTTCTCCTTAAAATCAATCTGTTGTCACAAAATAATGATCTGTTACTCAAGATGATGATCTGCAGCACAAGTGCGGACTTCTTCTAAGAATGTGAATATGATGAATGAACTTGATGATAAAATGAGCAACCTCCACCTTGTATAAATACAAAATAACGCGACTCTTCATGTAGGGCAGCCTCATAAAGATTTAGAAAATATTAAATATTATTTCTTTAAGTCGACCCTATTTAGTTATTCACAATAATTAAATATTATATTGTGTTGCTAAGTGAAGCACCTCTTCACTTTAATAAATAAATGAATAGCCATTAGGGTATATGAATTTATTGTCCAACAATCAAGGAAAAATTATGTAGCCCAAAGCTATAACATCAACATTCAAAAATTCAGACGGCTGATAATCTCCAGGGCATTTTGGCTATGTGGAAGTTTGTGAAAAAATGTAGGTCATTGATCACCAACCACTTAACATGGCGAATTGGGAATGGCAAACAGGCCGAATTATAGACAGATTCATGGGATGGGTAGAAGGGGTTGGCTGAGCTCTTCGACATACAACAGTACAAAGTGGATCTTACATCTTCGTTGGGCTCCAAAGTGGCTGATTATATTAGATGGGAGGAGAATAATTTGGGTAAGCTATCCAAATGGGATGATTCATGGGAATATCTTCTACCTCAAGAGCTAGCAAAGGAAATAAAGTGGGAGTTAAATAAGAGGACGATAAGAATATAGAATGTGGAGGACTCAATTATTTGGCGTGAGGCCAAATTAGGAGAATATTTGGCCAAGCTCAGTTACCAAATTCAGATTAAGTAGGAAGGGGGGAAGGATTGGATGGCTTCCCTCTACTGGAATAGAGTAGTGCTACCTAAGGCAAGAGCCTTTCTTTGGTTCACGCTCCATTACAGATTTCTAACAACAGAGAGGCTACAGAGAATTGGGATCGCTGGGCCTTCTAGACATGTCCTATGCAAAAATGTGAAGGAAGGGGTTGACCATATTTTCTTAACATGCCCAGTGGTTGTGGCTTGTTGGGACTGGCTCAAGGACTCCATTCAATTTGCAAGCCCAAGATAGGACAAACTTGGGGAATTCTTGAAGACTTGGCCAAGGAAGAATAAGAATGGATACTGGCAAGGGTTGTGTGTTTCAGTGTCGTCATTGGTTGTATGGCACATCTAGAAAGAAAGGAATAGGCACATCTTTACAAGTGAATCAATTGACAGAGAAACAATCATAGGGAAGATACAAGGGGAAATAATAGAGACAACTAATAATAGAACAAGTATAAGTGCAAATTCAAAATTCACAAGATGGGATGGGGATATTTAAAAATGATGGAAAGACTTGAAGATCCCAAGACTTATGCCAAAAATGGGAAGAAGCATTGACCAAAGCAAAGTTAGATGGCAACCACCCAAGAAATTTGAGTGGAAGCTAAACTTTGATGGGGCGACAAAGGGTAATCCCAGACCGGCAGGGGCTAGGTGCATAGTTAGGAACCAATTGGAGCAATGCGTGAGGGTGACATCAAAGAAGTTGGGGGAGTGCATGAACAATGTAGCTGAAATGGAGGCCTTGGAAATAGGCATCCAAATTGGTATAAATAAAGGCATGGGCTTGGTGGAAATTGAGGGAGATTCAAAACTATGTATTCAGATTGTAACCTTAGGAAAATCTCCAAATTGGAAGATTGATAGGTGGGTTAACCCAATCAAAGAATTATTAGCTAAACTTGAGAACTTCTCCCTATTGCATGCCTATAGAGAAGCCAACAGAGTGGCAGATTGTGTGACAAACTTTGGCGTACATCAAATCTTAGATATCATAATTGACTCTAAGGTAGAACGGTGGTAGGGTCTCGAGTACATTATGCTAACAAGTCATAAGAATTAGCAGCATGCATCTTCAGGTGGGTGTGGCTGGGAAAAGAGATATGAAGAGAATGAAAATGATTTGGGGAATCCTTGTGCTTCTCCCCATGAGGTGGATTGAAGTGACAAAGGTTGGGGTGGTACAGAGGTGTGTCAGAGCAGATCGAGCACGAGGGTGAAGAACATAGATTATATAAGGGTGTTGGGTAATCAGGGGAAGATCGAGAGGGGAATCGGGGTGAAGAAGTAGAGGAAATAGTGCATTGTTTCGGTCTGAGCTGCATCTATAGGGAGGAATCAATCTTGGAGCAATGTCAAAGGATCTTTACTTGCCATAGGTCATAGATTTTGGAGGCAATTTGTGCGTTAGTAGGTGGCTACCTAGGCAGAGGGGAGCATAAGTGTGATGGGCAGATATATGAGGTTGTTATCTGCTGATAATGGACATTGCAAGCTTGAAGGAAAAAAATGTGGATTTGATGAATGGGTTCATAGCCCCTGTGAATTCCATAATGGTGGCCAATCCGATCCTCAGGTTGGGGGAGGATGGTTTGGTGAGTCCCCTCCGTGTGTTTTTTGACAATTCAAACTATGAATTAGAGGAAATCAATGAGTCAGATGAAGACACAAGTAATGGTGGGGTCTCCACCAAGCTCCGACGTAGAGAGGCAAGATAGGCCCAAATGGACATAGCATGGGAAGTGTTCCAAACAGGAGTAATCAACAACAATTTAGGGTCGGTATCAAGGCTATTGAGGGCAGATGACAAATGGCTATCTGAAGCTAGCTCAGCTTGGATTGTGGAAATAGGCAAAAACTTGGCAACGGTTTACAAGTTTATTTTGATGTAATTGGGAGCTATCCCCTTTGATAGCACTTATCTATATAAAATATATATATGTATTTTGATTTTTAATATTAATAAAATTATTAAAAATATATAAATAGTTTTTAAAGATATATTTTTATAAAGTAAAAATAATATTTATAATATGTTAACTAATTAAAATACAAATTAAACATATTAAAATTATGTAAATGTTAAATATTGATTTTATAATTATATAATATTATATAAATATATTATTAAAAATTTAATGAAAAATATAATTTATAAAATTATAAATTTTTAATTAAGAATATAAATTATTTTGATTTTTTATATTAATAAAATTATTAAAAATATAACTAAAAAATAATATGCATTCCAATTGGGAAAATGATGGAGCGAAACTAGGTGCGAAACTGGTTGCAATAGTAGCAGAATAATGGAGGATGGAGAAGAACCCAAACAAATAGGCAGTCGGGTGGTGGTAACAGATGATAGTCGAAGACATATGGCTCTAACCAAGGAAATCATTCCTGAAATCGACAACGCGGGTGACATCAATCGAATAGGAATGGGTGGCAAGGGAAGAGGCATCAGGGGAAACCCTCAAACCAAACAAAGGAGGGTGGCGGATGGCCCTCACAAAAATTTCAAAAAAAATTATGTTTCCAAGCCCCCAAGAAATTTCCAAGGAATGTTGGGCAGCCCCGAGAGTGACAGGTATGGGTTCTGAAAATAGATGCACAACAAAAAAACCCTTTTCCCTTGTCGAAAGAAACCAAAATCATGAAAATAGCAGACAACTACCTTCAGCCTCATTGGGATTACTTAACACGGTGGTATGATCATGAAATGGATGGGAAAAGGTGTTCCAATCAAGGAAATCATCAATTGGATAACTGATTGATTCGGTAATCGGGTAAGAGCTAAAACCCTAGCTGAAAATTTTATTTTGGTAGAATGTGAAAAGGAAGAAATCAAGAAAAAGATACTTCTTGGAGAACCTATCTTCTTCAGGGGATTTTATTTCTGTAGAAAAAATTGGATGCCAAACTTTGACCTACGAAAGCATAAACCGAATAATTTTCCTTATTGGATAACACTAGACAAACTACCTCTAGAATATTGGAGCAAGGAAATTATTGAAAAATTTGGTAATGCTTTGGGCACCTTTGTCGAGATTGAAGAAGATTTTATTAAGGGAAAAACGAGACAAGCCAAAATTTTGGTGGAAATAAACACGAAATTCCATTGTTTGGAAAATTTGGAGATCTTATCTGGGAAAGGGAGATGGTTTTAGAAGATCTTGGTGGATTCATATGGAGGAAGGTGCATCCCCTGCAAAAGGTACATTGTGGATTGCTTAAAAAGTGTGGGAAATATGATATATTTGACATTCGATGAGGTATGGTTTGGAAGAAGCTGCCCACGGTGTACAATAACCCTAGAATCAACAATTAGGGAAGAGACTGGAAGGAAAACACAAGGATCTGCCCCACATCAAAAATCCTCATCAAAGGAGAAGGATCCCAATTCGGGAAAAGATCTAAATTTATTTTGTCCTAGAGGAATTTCCTAGAACAGTTAGAAATTTTAAGGAATGATACAGAAGCTTTGGAGCATGAAATCAACGAAAATATCAAAGCCATTTCAAGTCAAGAGGATAAGGAGGAAATGGGGAATTTTGGGTTGAGCGAACCCTCAGAGGGTTGGGAGGCCCAGAGGGAGTCTTGGTCAGGAGCTGATATAAGCAACAAGGCTCGGGACACAAAAAAAATATGGGAAGTGGATTATGTTCAATTAGAAGAAAATGAGGATGATCTCGATCTGTGGAGGATTGCCACAAAGGAAGAAGTGGAGGCACTTGCATCGGGGGCAACTCTCCCTTTGGCTCAACAAATGTTGCTGGAAGTAGCAGGAGACTCGAGCAATGAAGTAGAAGAAATCCCATCTAGCGGTCGACTAGGAATCAAACAACTTTTGTCATCCAAAACCAATCTGATTGTGGAAAAGCAAAAACTAGAGGAAGGAAATCGACTCAGGAGTTGATAATGTTGGCAAGAGATGTGGAGGGCCAACAAAAACTCATGATGCTGTTGAATATGGGGAAGAGCACCCCATTCCTAGGGTTGCAATGAAGATACTCTGATGGAATGTTAGGGGCCTGAATGCCCCTAACAAATAATGCCTGGTTAAGAGAAGTATTTGTCTATCCATGACAAATATAGTGTTGCTACAAGAGAAAAAGCTAAGTAAGGATGACCTGGAAAAGATCAAGAAAAAATATGTAGGGTGGGAAGGAAGTGGTGTCCAAGCTTTTGGAGCCTTAGGAGGTTTAGCCTTGCTTTGGAACCCAAAATTGGTCTAGGTAGAGATCATGATGGAAATACCATGGTGGCAAGGCTGCAAACTCTGTAACATCCAATCTTTTCTCAAAATTGGCCTGACCAATATCTATGGTCCCAACTCGTGCATTCCCAAACAAAAATTATGGATGGAGATTGAGGACTTCTTAAGAGAAAGATCTGGGGAAACCTTTATCTTAGCTAGTGACTTCAACATTGTATTTGAGGACAAGGATAAAAAAGGAGGCATTCCTAGAGGGAATCAACCACAGAAAGATTTTTGAGATTGGATCATTAGGAACCATCTATTAAATATTGATTTTAGAAATAGGACATATACATAGACAAAAAATCGGGCAGGTATTGGAATTATTGCAGAGAAACTTGATAGATTTCTCCTATGGGGTGGGTTGGATAGTTTGCATTGCACTCTTGATGCATCCATTTCTCCCAGTGTAGGGTCTGACCATCTTCATATACAATTGGTTATCAACGAGGATCGAGGCCCACATCAATCCCCTTTCAAATTTGAAAATATGTGGTTTAAGGACCCTTCCTTTCAAGAACTAGTGGAACAATGGTGGTCCGAAATCCAAGTCAAAGGTTCAAAGATGTATTGCCTAATCTCAAAACTTAAGTGGCTAAAACAGAGAATCAAAGAATGGAATTGGAATTTCTTTAAAAACATTTTCGAGTCAAAAGAAAGTATTGAAGGTGAGCTACAATTTGTTGAGGAAGATATCATGTTGAATGGCCTAAACCTTCAGAGATAATTTAAAGAAAAAGAGCTGCTTGGGAAATATGAAGACATCTTAGCCAAAGAAGAATTATTCTGGAGACAAAAGTCAAGGGAATTTTGGTTAAAGGAAGGGGACAAAAACACAAAAAAAATTCATAATAGCACAAGGCAGTGTAGAAGTGCAAATAGAATTGTATCCATCAAGGGCCAAGATGGATCCCTTATAGAGGAGCCCCAAGAAATAGCTGAAGAGGTGGTAAGGTACTTCAAGAACCTCCTTAACAACATCAAAGGCTCTAATTTGGAGCAACAAACAACTTTGTTAAGAAACATTCCAAAACTAGTGATCGAGGACCAAAACAAGATGTTGTCCTAGAAATTTACCAAGGAAGAAATCAAAATGGAACTCTTCCAACTTCATCCTGATAAAGGCCCGGGTTCGGATGACATGCTAGCTAGTTTTTTTCAAAAAATTTGGGGCTTAATTGGGGATGAGCTATCGGATGCAATTGGAGCTTCCTAGGAGTCAGGACGGTTACTAAAGGAAGTCAACAATGCCTTTCTCGCCCTTATCCCCGAGAAAGAGGTGACGAATTCCTTAGAATATTTCAAGTCAATCTCCTTGTGCAATACCATATACACAGTTATGGAAAAAGTTATGGCCAATAGACTAAAACTAATTCTACATCAATAATAGCTGACGAACAATCAAGCTTTGTTCCAGGCAGGACAATCTTGGATGGTATAATAATCATTCAAGAAACAATACACTCATTGTAACAAAATAAACAAGCAGGGATGATCATCAAGCTTGATATGAGGAAGGCCTATGATATAGTGGATTGGAGATTCTTTTCAAAACCATTGGAGGCCTTTGGTTTCCAATGGAGGTGGATTAACTGGATTTTTAGTTGCATCTCCTCATCCAGATTTTCAGTTCTATTCAGCGATTCGCCTGAAGGCTTCTTTGAGGTCTCAAGAGGATTGAGACAAGGGGAACCAATATCTCCCTTTCTATATATTTTAATGGCAGAAGCCTTAGGCAAAAAAATTTCACAAGGTTTCTCTTCATCTCAGCTAGCAGGGCTTCAGGTGACAAGCGAAATTCAGGCAATAACCCATTAGCAGTTTGCGGATGATACCACTCTATTTGGAGTCACGAAAAGAAAAGAGGTAGCTTACTTCCACTCAATTCTTAAACAATATGCCACAACTTCTGGTCAAGACGTCAATAAGAGAAAATCCATTTTTTTCCTAAATATAGCCACCCGAAAGGGACAAGAGATATTAAGAGTGCTAGGATTCAAGAAAGGAGAATTTCCATTCACATACTTAAGAATACCTCTTGCCAAAGGACTAAGATCCATAGGACTATGGGATCCTCTCAGCATAGAAACAAATTCCAAGGTACACTCATGGAAGGCTAGATGGTTATCCTTGGCCGGTTGGATAACTTTAATCAAATCAGTCCTTTCCACCCTCCCAATTTATTTAATGTCGATTCTTTGCATACCAAGCGGTTATGTAGACAAATTCACTAGAATTTTGAGACTTTTTTCCTTGCAAGGCAATATCGAGAAGAAGAAACTAGTAATCATATCATGGGGAAAACTATGTAGATCAAAGAATTATGGGGGGTTGGGTTTCAAGAACTTGGAGATGCAAAATGTGGATTTGGGAGCCAAACTAGTTTGACACATGCATGCCGAGTGTCAGAGAAAATGGGCAAGAATCTTGCATAGTAAGTACATTAAGGACGAAAATAATGGAGATATTCTCTCAATTTCGGATCCTCCTTCAGGCTCTTGAATTTGGAACTTTCTAAAGAAATGAAAGCCTCTCATATGTGATAACTTAACTTGGGATGTCCTGGATGGAAGCAAGGCCTTTTTTTGGGAGGACTCCTGGGTAGGATACCTAAGCTTGGACAATATACTGGAGGTTAGAAGCCTGAAACATGCATTAAAAGAATTGTGGGGAGACAAAGTTGAGAACTATATTCATGAGGACTATAGCGCCTCAACTCCCAAGTGGAAATGGAAAGAGTTTGCAAACCTTAACCTTCCATCCAGGGAGGTTCAACTACTCTCAGATGCACTAAAAAGAAGAGTTCTATCATTAAGGAGGGGCAGTGATACCTTAAGGTGGAATGGATTGAAGATAGGTAGCTACAATACGAAGGATGGGTACAAAATCCTCTATGAGGAGAGGGAGTGACACAATCAATTTTCCCTTAGACCTCTATTGGAGTAATGCATGTCTCCCCAAGGAATGGACCTTTGCTTGGGCCACCTTACAAAAAAAATCCTAACAGCTGAAAGGTTCCGCCATTTAGGATATCAAGGGCCCTCAAGATGTGTGTTATGCGAAAAGGCAGAAGAGTCCATGAATTATCTCCTACTGGGGTGTAGCTGGGCCCATGAATGCTGGAGATGGCTATGTGCAAAATTAGGTTGGGCAAGTTATTTGCATATAGAAATTGTTATTTGGTTTACATCTTGGCCAAGCCTAAAGAAGAACTTAGTATATGGGGACATTTGGACCCTAAGCCCATCAATTTTGATTTGGGAGCTTTGGAAAGAAAGGAACATGTAGATTGTTATGCCTTGCATAACCACCCCATCTTTTGCCTTGGTCAAAATGGGTCCCCCTTTGTGTTTTTATCTTTTGTTGTTTTTCAAACAAAGTCTGGAGTCTTTTGCTTCCAACACTTTTTTTAATTTTGGTTTAGTTTGTTGGAATCGGAGCCGGAACCAAATCGGGTTCTGAAGCTTCTTTCAAAAATCATTTCGATCCCCATCTTGACAATCTTTCTTTTGACCTTTTGTTTTGTCTTTATCGGATCCAGAACCGGAGTGGGCGTTAAGTTGGTGTTTATTGAAAATTCCAAAATCAAAATCCATCTCGTCTCCGCCTCCGCTTTTTGAACTTTTGGTTTTAGTCTGGGTCCTTGTGTTAAGTTTTATTATGTCGATCTTTTGTTTTACTTTTTTGTGTTTGGTTTCGATTTGTGCTTCATTAGCGGACCCGGATCCGGAACGGGAACGAAGTTTGGAAATTCCTTAAGTTTCTGAATCACTTTCCATTTCGATTCCGCTTCCGCCATTTTCAGCTCGTTGACTTTTTACTGAAGTCGCATTGTAGTGAAGTGTTCGTTATTCTCCAGTTCTGACTTCGCTTAACTGTATTTAATGTGTTAATGACAGCTGCCATGCGTAGGTAGAAACTCTGATTTTTACCTTCATCAAGGATTAAACGCATTATTATTATCATTTTTAAACAAATCAAAGAGCGAAATAGAGCAGCTGTGGAGTCTATCTGAGTGAATCGATTGAAGAAGGAGAAGATAGTTGCTTGCGAATCAATTCAGAAGGTTAGCCAGGTTTTGCATTTGAGGTAGGGTTCCTATTCTCATTTTTATTTAATTGCTTTTGTGTTTTCAGTTTATGTTTTTTTGATTTAGATCTTTGGGCAAGTTCGTCATCTCAATAGGATGGTGTGTTTGTGTTTCTTTCTTTATTTTTTGCTCTTGATTTCATTTATGCTTGCGTTTCTGGTTGTATAATGAGTTAGGGCACGGTCGCTTTCATGTTTTGTCATGATCGCATCGTGCTGCGTTAGGTTTTAAATACGTAGGTTTAATTAGGGTTTTCACAGTGAGGTAGATTAAATCTAGGTTTTTACAGTGAGTTAGGGTTGGTAGAATCTGGTTTTTACTTAGGATTTCATTACGCATTCGTTGGGTTAAATTAGGAAGGGTTAAATCCGTGCCCTAGTTTTATATCATGTTTTATAGGTTAGGGTTTTATGTGTTTCTATGATCACGTTTAAAATAATTAAATATGATGCCCTAAAATATAGTCATCCCCACAGTCATATGGGCATAGTCTTTTTATGCTATATTTTAAGCCTTATTTCTTTTTAATATGACCTTAGTCTTTAATCATGAAGTTATGCGTTGAATTGATAAAATCGTTCATGACATCACGGTCAACATAGCCAGAAGCGGGATTGGAATTGATTTAGGTTTTGTTGGATGTGTTTTATGTTTAGTGTCAATTTCATTTTCATCCCGTCTCCGACTCTGCTTATAGTGAGAAGTTTTTTACTTCATAAAGAGTTAACCTTGGTGGAAGCAGAAGCGGAACTGAAACAAAATATGAAAACAGAAAATCTGAAAGTTTCCGAATCAGTTTCCATTCCGGTTCCAGTTCCGATCACTATTTCATTTCTAACTCCGAGCCCGCTTCTTATTAGTAGAGTAACAGTAACAGTTTTTTCTCCAAGACCGACAATATGTTTAAAGGAGGTTATTTAAGATGTTTGCTGCCTGGTTTCGCCTCTGATGAATGTTTGAAAGGTATGATTTTAAAGACACATTTTCAAGATGTTTCATTCAAGGATCTAACTAGAGATTTTGTTGCAGGAAAGTTAAGAGGATGTCGGGAACATCAGGAGAAGCCTCCCAAAAAAACCGGCCTACAGAAACATCAAAGGCAGTACCTAAACCAAAGAAGATCAAGCCAGAACAGTTGCCTTATACCTTGAGGTATAATCACAGGAGTCTTGTTGTGATAGTGAGCAAAGTAGAATCAGATTGGTCAGACATCACCGACACGAACCTGGGCCAGTAAAACTTTGAGGAGACATATATTGACACATTCAATGTGGATGTGACACCTAGAACCAAAAGAATTATTGATTCTGGTTTGGATCATATCACCTTGTTCCTCTATCAATCCAGTGCCCAGAGTTAATCTTAACAATAGCCAGTGCCTACAATCCTGCTACCAGGCAATGCATGGATTCCCAAGATAATGTCATCATCGATCTTACTCCTCATATGTTCCAAAGTATGTTTAATGTCCCGAATCCTAAGAACTTCGTGTAGTTGGATGAGGTAGAGTCCTTGGAGAAATATAGTAAGTATAAAGAATCCAATAAATCTCATTTGAACAAAAAATTGTTGAAGACATAGAAGAAGTCTCTAACCAAGCTTGCAGACCAACCAAAAAGGGCAGATTTCTACAAAGAGGTATCAAATTTAATAATGATGTTGTCTAGGGATTTTGGGAAGAGAGATGCCTTTCATTTCAAGGAGTGGATGTTTCCCTTCATCTAGACAATCTTAAATGGAGCCCAACAGTTTGATTGGCCGATGATTGTATCAAATTCTATTCATAATCAATTGACCAGCATCAAGGAGACTAAAAGCCTCTTTATGACTTCTTACATTGTGTATGCAGCAACAAGGTTGGGCATCTTCCCAGGTTTAAATAGAGTAGGGATATTGGGAGTGTTAGATGGATAGAAGAAGGTTTTAGAGAATTGTAACCAACCGTCTCTACAGGTTGCTGAGACTCAATTTAGAAGAGTTAATGATGCATTCATATATGTAGTCATTAACTAACTCAATGGAGATGCAGGGTACAAGTTGAGTCAAGAATCCATGGCATTCATTGCTGAATGGGGATGTTGGTATATTCAATACCCTAGATTTACATATTTCAGGCTAGCTGGTTTTGAAGGCCATCCACATTTGCTGCCAAGGTTTTGCAATAACATGATAGTATTGATGGAATTTGTGTATCAGGCTCTTGGAGTTAATGCTCTGTTTGGATTAAAACAAATGATAAGATGTCACAAGTTCCCCATGAAGTTGGGTGAGTATAGTTGTCAGCACTTGGTAGGAGCAAAGGTGGTCTTCAGGGAGTTGATTCACTTAAAGTTAGGTTTATACACAGCTTGGAAGCACTTTGACCCAAAGGGTAAGATGAATGCCTTGTTGCCTTTTGTAGTTGACTAGCATTTCAATTTATTAGAAGATTTTTGGAGTGACTGAGAGGATGAATATGATTTAAGAAAGAAGAATTATGAGAGATTACTTGTCTCACTCATGTCAAAGTTCAGAGTCAAGAATGACATTCTTGACACCTTGGTGGATGATGGAGTTGTATTGGATCCATCTTATGAAGCTTTGAACATTGGAACTAAAAGCCTGGATCCAATTGACTAGGATAGTGAGGAAACTATTGATATTAATCAGATAGGAAGAGTAGTCTTGGATAGAAGTGTTCAATGGTTGGTTTTGAGAACCAAAGCTCCTCAAGGACCAGCTCGTAAAAAGGGGGAAGGGTATAAGAGGATCAAAAGAAAGACACCTCCCAAAGAGCCTTTGGAGTTTCTTCCTTTGGATATTGAAGAAGTACAACTTGAAATAGTAGACGAGGAACCAGACACACAAGAAGGAGATGTCCAAGTAGGATATGTGGTTTCAAAACCTACAATAGGAGATTCTTCTACTCAAGTCCCACTTGCGAAACAACAAAATAAAGAAGTTCAAGAGGGGGCTCTTCATAGTGTGGTTGAAACCATGAAGGGAAAAGGGGTAGAGATTCATGATGTTGGAACAAACTCGAATGAGACTGTGTCAGAGAAGGATGTGCAAGAGAATATACTTGTAGAGGAGGATGCTGAACAGGTAATGACACAGGAGGAGCAGTTGACATTGTTTGAGGAGGTTAGAAAGGATGTTGATGCAAAAGGTAAAGAAATAGAAAAGAAAAAGTTAATGGATGCCAAGAGACAAGCTGATACCATACTACAACAAAAAGGAATTGAAGCTAAGTCAAGAGCTGATGAAGTAGAGAGGCATCAAAGGCAACACGAGCATGAACTCAAGGTTAAGGAAGAAAATGATACAAAAGATTCATGACCTTGAAGAAGAAAACACAAGACACCGAAGAGAGAAATAAGTCTTGGAGGCCAAGTTGAAATTTGTTGAAGAAGCTCACCAAAAAGAAGAAGAAGTAGAATGATTGAGGAAGGAAAAGGACACTGAAGAGCTGGTTAGAAAGAAAGAAGAAGAAGAAGAGAAGGCAGAGAAGCTTAGAGCTTTAGAAACAAAAATGTTAGAGAAAGAGAAACTGCAAAAGGAAAGAATAGAGAAGGAGCGATTGGAGAAAGAAAGGTTGAAGAAAGAAGAAGAAGGTAAGAAGATGCAGGAACAAAAAGATAGGGAAGAGGCTAAAAAGCTTGTACAGATGCATGTGGTACAAAAAAAACAAGAGGAACCAAGGGTTGATTCTCAATCCTAGGTAAATATGCAACCACCCCCTACTACTACTATTGCTTCTTCTTCCATTGTGATGACTACTGCTCCAAGTGCTCCCACTTGGTTAAAATTGGACCTACAAAAAAGAACAGTAACACCTTCAGAACCTCTCGATTGGGAGGATATGATGAAGGAGATTGAAAAAGAAAGGCCTAAAAAGAAGGCCAAGATCCTACACTCTACCAGGCTCACGGAAAAAGGGAGAAATTGTTGCTAAGTGTGCCATACCAATGACAAAAAAAGAGGTAGGAGACATGCAATTAACAGATTATCAATCGAGTACTGTCAACTTGGGAAGGCCTACCAGAATTAGCAAATGAATCTAATTGATGTGGTAGCTTCAACAACCAAGTCAAGGATGTTAAAGGATAAGCAGAAGAAAGATGAGCTTAAGGCTCAGTTGGATCAATTGCATTCCTTTTTGAAAAGTGTGTCTTCTCTGAGATCACAACAAGTGGTAGCTATTGAGACTCCAATTTTGTTAAGCAAACAGGAGGTAGATGATTTAGTGTAGGTAAGAGGCAAAGCGGAGATGTTAGATAGGTGGGTTGACAAGATTAATCAAGAAGTAGGTGAAGTTTTGGTTGAAGGTTTTGAGGTTTAGAAAGGGACATAAGAGTTGATAAGAGAAATGCATCAATATATTGAGGCATTGGAGAAGTAGGAAGAGGAATATAAAGAGTATAGTCAGAAATTGGAGAGGGTTAGTGCATTGCCTTTGACTACTCTTCTTGAACAGTCAATACTCGAGGAGGATAATAAAAATTTTGTGGAAAAGACCTCTCGTATACTCTAATTTAGAACAAATTTCTTGTATAAGCATAGAAATGAGGTCCAGGATGTTAATAATCTAACTGAACAATTTGAAGAGTTGGAGGCGGTCATCGCTATCATAGTAGATGTTAATATACTAAAGAAGGAAGGCCTACCTTTGAGCCAGATAAAAGAGAAATGGGGTGAAAGGTTTAGAGGAATCATGCCGAAAGGGGATGATGGTGAAGGTTTGATGATAGATCGGCTGATGGATGTCAAGGAAGAGATAAAGGCTGCTAAAAGAGAATTGACAAAGATGAAGGATATGAGAAAGTTTGCTGTAGCATAATTTAAGCGAATTAAGTTTGAAGACAGTTGGGTTGATGGGCCAGAATTAGATGTATTACAACAAGTCTTCACCAGTTATGATGAGTTTATTGCAGAACCGACTTCACATGCATAAATCTCTTGCATGCATGGCTTTCTTCCTCTTTGCATGTTGCATGCAACATTGTTTTTTTTGGGTGCCTAACTTTCTTACTTTCTATTCTCTTTTCTTCCAGTTTAACTGAGTTTCCAAGGATAATTGTAAAAACCTGAAAGGGTGGATGATTTAAAATAGAAGTGGAGTTCGAATTTTGTATATCTATAAATACCCTATGAGTATCATATTGTAAAAGGTTGGCTAATAGAGAATAGAATTGGCCTACCTGATGTTAGGAGATAGAATTTTTTAGTGATTATAGAGATACATTATTACTTGATATTTTACAGTTAAATAAAATTATAGGTTTACGCAATATGGTGTTAGAATTGAATTTTAATTGATAAGGTTGATAAGTTATAATCTATTTGTATGCCAGTGATTGTGTTGAAGCATAATTGTTTCTTATGTGATGAAAGTCATTAGAAGAAACCGGATTTAAGGATTATCTTATTAGATTATCATTGGATTAAATTTGTTGAAGTCTGTTGATCTATGATCTTGGCAATGAATGAATGTGTGTTCTTTTAAAAAAATATTTGAAGTAGTTGTGATAGGCGAATTAAAAAAGCACCTTAGATGCATATAGTGGTATAGATTATTCTGTGAATTGTATCATGCTTTGGTTTTCTTGATCTGATTGGAAAACATTCATTGTTGAAGATATATGTCTGGATGTTAGATGATTTTTGTTCATGTTTACTTGTTTACCCTATAATCTATCTTTTTCTTTTGTTTGAAACCCCTTTGATTTACTAAAATAGTTTAGTAAAATGAGTCATTGCTTGCATTATTTGTTAGCAACACAGGCCCCTTGAATATTACAGTTGCATGGACCAATTGGGTGACACCAGACAGTTGAGAACCAGCTACCAGGACCTTGGGAGTTAGGCTACTATATGTTGTCTTTCTATTTCAGGAGAAATAGAGTAGAAATATTATGTTTTAACATTGTTTGTGTCATTTTCACCATCAACAAAAATTGGCACTAGAGGGAGGGCTTGAAAGAACAAGGTGGCTCGCATTGTGTCTTTCTCACCGGATAAATACAGGAGGATCCTCAGATCCTCCACTAATCTTGAACCATTTGAAGAACTTCAAACCCCGGTTAGACCTAGACCCCATGCTCGTAGGATATTGATACATACCTTACCACCACCGCTTACTCCACCTGGATTCCCACCAGTTCCACCTACATCACCACCGCCAAGTAGGCTTGAGTCTCCACCAATCCAGCCTATATCACCACCGGCTCAACCAATCCCACCCATGGCTTACTTTTTCAATAACCCCTATCCATTAGGGACTATTCCAGGAGGAATCCATGATTTACCAAAGAACCCAAAAAATTTGTCCTAAATACATACATGGTGAATCAAGAAGTGTTGAGGAGCACATACAAGCATTCAAAGATGCTTGCACAAGAGATCAAGTTGCTCATCAGGATGTGGTATGTAGACTGTTTCCTTACTCTTTAGGAGATATGGTGTATAACTGGTATTTAAATTTGCCCCAAGGGTCTATCCTAGGTTGGACAGATTTAGAAAATGCATTTATTAATCAATTTCGGGTTTATGTAGACCCTACCATTTTGTACCACCAGTTTGCCACAATAAGAAAGGAACATCATGAGCCACTACTGTTGTTCAATACTATATTCCAAAGGATTTTTTCGTAGGTTGCAAAACCCTTATCTAGTAGTTGAGAATATCGCCATATAGGCATATTTAAGAGCTGTTGATCCTTTAATTAGCCTATTCTTGCGGAGAACTTATCAACCTGGTGAGATAGACTCTTTGTCTAAAGTTTATCATCTGGCCATTAAGTTGCAACAACAGATAAGTTTACAACCAGGAGGTTTAGGAGTAGCTCCTCCTCCCATGAATTATCCGATGCCCAATCCACCATTATACAACACTATCCCAGGGATGTCCTATTCCCAATATGGACCTGTGTCTGAGCTACAAGCTCCACCTACCATGCCCTTCTTCGGTAATGGCATGCAAGATTCTTCCCAACAACCTCAAAATCCACAACAACAAGTGGGAGGATCAACCCATGTTCATTCCCCAGCCATAGTACAAAATGTGTAGAATGAGAAAACTGTCCAACTGACTAGTGAGTTAGAGACTCTTAAGAAGACTCTATCTCAAATGTCTAATGACATGACACAACTAAGGTAAAACCCTCCCCACAATCAAAATCAGAATTACAACAACCAGGGAGGTTATAACAATCAGGGTAATTATTCTAATCAGAATGGGAACTAGAACACCAATCAGAACTTTCAAGGTCAAAATTTCTCTAACCAGAATTACCAAAATCAGAACAGAGGGTATAACCAGAGGTTCAAAAACAACAACAACAAAAATAGGTAGTGGAATACTGGGCCTAACAATGGGGGAGTTCCCCATAACTATCAGTCAGGTGAGGAGAGATCACATACTACTAATGTTGTTGACCTCAACTTTATGACTAATTGGTGTAGGCTGCATGATACTGCAACACATTCTGAGGTTAACTGCCCTGAAATGGAAAAGATTGTAAAGATTGCACAAGCTGATGCCTTTGCTCCAGCAGGAAATTCCAATCAGGATAATGGGCTAGTCAGCACTGCCATGACTTATGAAACCATTGAAGAAAAATATCAGTTCCCTATGCAAGGAGATAATGACCTAGAGGAAGATGTATATGATGCTCAAGCTTTTCAGTCTAAAGGAGGTCACTTTCTGAGAAATCGGAATAAGGACCCATTTACTACATCTGCACCCCCTAATAACATGGTCCCACCTAACTAGAATGTAGATAAAAATCCACCACCACCAAAGGGACCTTCTGATTCTCAGAATAGAGGTAATTCGCCTCTTTTTCCTAAATATCAAGTTAAAAATGATTCAGAGTTTGATTTCATTGCAGAATTATAGAGGTAGAAGACATCACTGTCGTTCTTTGACATCATGAAGTGATGGCCAACTCAACGAGAGGTAGTACTAAAAGCTTTGGAAGAGGTAGATCGCTTAAAAGGAAAAGGTAAAGTGACTCTAGCAAAGGAGATAAATGCAACCATTTATAGAGGTAAGACTAGTACCCCATCTTTTCTGTTAAGTTTAAGAATCTTTGGAAAGAATCTGCACAATTGTTTATTAGATTCTGGAGCATCAGGAAATATCATGCCTTTTTCGATATGTAAGAAGTTAGGATTGAGTCTTATCCCAACCAATAAGAAGGTGATTTAGTTGGATAAAACTGAAGTCAATGTTGTAGGTGAATTAAAGAACATGCATGTGCAGGTTGGATCAGACCCAAGGATCCAGACCTATATAGATATCCGAGTAGCTGATATCCCATAAACATATGGTATGATCCTAAGTTGAGAGCTAATGAAAAGCATAGGGGGCTAGTTGTCCTTGGATTTCTCTCATATGTGGTTACCATGGAAAGGAGTTGCAACACAAATAAGGATTGAAAGTGAACCAAGACTCAAGCACATGATCACAAAATATGATGCTTCAAATGAAGTAGCATACTTTGAGACTGAGATAGGAGTTTACAAACAAGAGGAAGTCCTTAATTTCTCTGTAGTCAATCTTGGGGATACACTGCCCTTAGAACATAGTGACCCAATGATCTGCATCAACCAACAAGTTCTGATAAGAAAATTACAACAAGATAAGTTGGTTTTAGGAAAAGAGACTGATTTGAGTAGTTTGTTGCTTCCTAATTGGTGTAGGATACATTATCATAATCATTAATAATATACATGTTAATCATGCTTAGATATTCTAAGTCATGTAGATCAGCCTCAACAAATATGTCAAGAGAAACAAGCCCAGACCTCCATCAATGAGTTTTCTTTCCAAGTTAAGGATGCAACTATTCTTACACGGGCTAGTCTTTCTCAACAGGAAGGTCCTTCACCAGAAGAACAGACTCAGGTTGTTTGTTCTAATGTTCAACAAGAAGTTGAGGTGTCCCGGTTCCTATTTAATACACGTGCCCCACATTCTTTTCCAATACCCAAGGCATTGATGAGAAGTGAGTTGGATTGTAATTTAACCGAAGAGGGTGTTTAGGAAGTAATTCCTGGACAGGCTAAAAACATAGAAAAATATTCAACTAAACTTTGCCCCGAGTCAAATTCTGATAAACAACAAAAGTCCGAGCTGCCACACGTCTCAAGTAAGTCATCCCTTGTTATGTCTAAAAATGAGGAGCTCCCAGCCAAGGATCAATTATGGACTCTTAAATTTGATGGTTCTCAGTCTAAAGCAGGAAGTGGAGCAGGGATTGAGCTAACCAACCCAAAAGGGAAGACTTACTTTGATTCTTATAGATTGTAGTTTGGTTGCACAAACAATGTGGTTGAGTATGAAGCACTTGCATAGAGTCTTATGTTTTCTCATAAGAAGAAGGTTACTGCTGTCACAGTTATGGGAGATTCTGAGGTGATTGTAAAGCAGGTACGTAGCCAATATACACGTCACAACAAAAGACTGGTTGCATATAGAAATAGGGTTTGGAATTTAATCGAAGATTTTGATGCTTTTGGGATTAGTTTGATCCCTAGGGAAGCTAATCAAATTGCAGATGCTCTTGCTATTGCTACAAGCACATTGGAACCCATGCAAGATTCTGATCTGAAGAGGTTTTCAGTTGAGTTAATTTTAGTCCCAGCTGTTTTGGATAATGTTAGACACTTTCAAGTATTTGATGATGATCAACACATTTTGGCCTTTTTGGAAAGTTCTGATGTTTTTCAAGGACAAATAATAAATGAATCTGAATGAGATTAGGGAGATTGGGACCCTGAGAAAGAGAGTCCAGAAGGGATATTGGATTTAAAGAGTAATAACATTCCGAAGGGAATGGTTGCTTTAGAGAGGATATTTGATTCAGATCCAAGGGCTCGTCAGAGGATGCCTACAAAGAGTGAGGGAGTTAAGTATTTATCTATTAATTTGATTCACTCAGGTTCAGAAAGGAATGTTCTTATAGGAAAAACTTGTCCTCAGGAAATTAAGGACAAGATAATCAAGGTATTGGAGTAGAACATTGAAGCTATAGCTTGGAGTTATGATGATTTTAAAAATTTTGACACATCAGTCATTACTCATACCATCCCTCTCAAGCCATATGTCAAGCCTTTTCGCCAAAAGCAATGCCCAGACAATGCTTTAATTGAGCCCTTAATTCAGAAGGAGGTGCATAAACTTTTATCTACTAGATTAATCTTTCCGGTTAGACATTCTACCTGGGTGGCTAATTTAGTTCATGTCCGCAAGAAGAATGGTGAGATCAGGTTATGTGTGGATTTTAGGAATCTAAACAAGGCCTCTGAGAAAGACAATTATCCATTACCTTCTCTTGATGAAGTATTACAAAAGTAAATGGATCCCAGATGATGTCATTCTTGGATGGATATTCTGGATACAATCAAGATTTGGTAAGTCATGAGGATAGGATGAAGACTACTTTCACCACTAAATGGAGAACATTTGCTTACAGAAGGATGCCATTTGGTCTCATCAATGCTGGAGCTACTTTTCAAAGGGTGATGGATGTAGATTTCAAAGATCTAATAGGAAAATGTATAATCATTTATGTAGATGATTTAACCATCTTCTCTAGGAATAGAGAAGATCATGCTGTAGACTTGGAAAAGGTTCTAAAGAAATGTATAGGTTATGGTGTCTCTCTTAACCCAAAGAAACATGTATTTGGAGTTTCTGAAGGAAAGATCTTAGGTCACATTATATCAGAGGAGGCGATTTCCATAGATCCTGATCAAGTGGAGGCCATCTTGAAATTGACAAAGCCAGGAAGCAAGAAGGAAATGAGGTCTTTCTTTGGAAGGATCAATTTTATTAGGAAATTTATAACAGGGTTTGTAGAGATTGTCAAACCCCTTAATGAAATGATGAAGAAGGATGAAAAAATCGAGTGGAGTGAAGAGGCTAAGTCTGTTTTCATGCAGATTAAACAATCTATATCTGAGGCACCTGTTTTGACAAGCCCAGATGACCTAAAACCCTTCTATATCTATTCTTTTGCTTCTGATCATTCTTGCGCTATAGTTTTAACATAGAGAAGAGAAGAGAGTGAGGAGAGACCAATTACCTTTATGAGCTCTCCATTTAAGAATGCAGAAGTAAGGTATTCACCACTAGAAAAACAAGCCTTTGCACTGGTACGAGCAATGAAGAAGTTCAGGCATTACATAATTTGAAGTCAAGCGATGGCCATAGTTCCAGATCTAGCTGTGAAGTCTCTTCTGATGCAAAGTGAATTAGGGGAACAAAGAGGGAAGTGGATGGAAATCCTGCAGGAATTTGACTTAGAAATTCACCCGATGAAACTCGTTTGAGGACAAGGATTGTCAAAAGCAATGGCTAAAGTAGACATAAGTATTACTTGCCAACAATACACTATCCAATCATTCACAAAGGATCCTTGGTATACAGATTTCCTCAATAACAAATGTCCACAAGGAATGAATGCTACTTAGAGGAGAGCATTGAGGATGAAGAGTGCTCATTACATGCTCAAAGGGGGATCCATTTACATAAAGAATTTTCAAGGAATTTAGCTACGCTGTTTGGATCAGCAAGAAGCTAAGCATGTTATTTCTGAGTTTCATGGGAGGCATGGAACTGGGCATGGATCTATTGATGCTTTAGCTCATCAGATTTTAAGATCAGGCTATTATTGGCCTTATGTGTTTAGAGATGCACATCAACACTGCAGGACTTGTCATGTATGCCAAACTTCTGCAGCTAGAGAAAGAAATCTTGCAATGCCCCTGCAACCAGTATACGAGGTAAGGCCATTTTCCTAATGGGCACTTGATTTCTTAGGTGTAATTAATCCAAATTCTTTTTGCAAGTCATAAATTCATCTTGATTGCAACTAACTACTGCACATGTTGGAATGAGGCACAACCTTGCAAGAATAGCACCACAGAGGTGGTCATCAAGTTTCTGATTGAGAACATCACAACCAGGTTTGGAGTTCCATTTGCTCTGGTATGTGATAATGGCCTTGCTTTTTCTTCTGCCGAATTCATTTCATGGGCCTATGAACATAAAATTGTTTTGAAATATTCTTCCAATTACTACCCTCAGGGAAATGGAGTGGTTGAGTCCACAAATAAAAACTTATTGGAAGTTATAAGAAAGTTGTTAGAGAATAATCCTAGGGACTGACACACCCAGTTGAGATTCGCCTTATGGGCAGATCAAACCAGAATCAAAGTAGCTCTATGAAACTCACCTTTTAAGTTATTTTATGGCTAAGATCCACTCTTCCTAATTCATTTACAAATACCTGTCCTTAATTTCATGCAAGAATTTTATAACAAGGATGATAGGATTGAGGTTAGACTACTTAATTTGTTAACATGGAAGAGCAAAGAGATGCTGCTTTGCAGCAATTCTCTAAGCATCAAGTTGTTGTCAAACACTGGTTTGACAAAAGAGCTAAAATAAAAGCCTTTAGAATATAAGATCTTGTGTTATAATGGGATAAGGCCAGGGAGAAGAAGGGAGATCATCAGAAGTTTGATAGACTTTGGTTAGGTCCTTATCAAGTGGCTCAAATATTAGGCGAGAATGCTTTTCGTTTGAGTACCTTAACAGGAGTGCCTATTCCATTACCAGTTAATGGTTAGTTTCTCAAGCACTATTTTGGTGCATAAGGATCTAATGTTTTAAAAGGAGAATATATCATACTGTATCATATGTAAATAAGGTTTTGTTCTTTATTTCTATTTTGTTTGTTGTCTTTCTTTATTTTTGTTTGTTTTGTCTTGTTTCATTGGGGATCTTCATTTTGTTCATTTCAAATTAAAGCGTTGTTATTCAAAGTATGCTACTGGTACTAGGAGAGAATTTGGTTTAGGTATTTTCATTATTATCATTGAAAAGGATTTCATTCTACAACTTATGTTTTATGACTATTCTAGTTTGGGTTGGAAAAGTTATTAAGGATAGAAGATATATTGTGAATATCTCATGAATTGTGATAAAAAATCTGTCACCAAATTAGGAAAACATCTTCATGAGTAGGTACCTATTTGTTTTAGAATGGCTCTACCCTTTGATTCAAGTGAAAATTCCGATTCCAAAACTATCATGAAATCCATAGTAGTTCTCAACCCATGTTTCAGATTCATTATGTCTGAAGTATTGAGGAGTGCACAAAAGATTTCCACAAGCAAGGTTTTAAAAAAAAAAATGATGAATGAAAGAAAGGAAAGAAAGAAGAAGCAAACTCAATATCAAATGGGTAATCAAGTATCTCTATCGAGGCTATGGATGCCTGGTTGGTAGTAGAGCAATGCTTTGAGAGAACTAGATGTATCTCAGTCGGGGCTATGGATGCCTATCTCGCAGCGGAGCAATTCCCAGGATTTTACTGCACGATAGTTAAAGGACTCAACCTATGTAGCTTGAATCTTAAGGTATAGTTGTTCACAAATAGAGAAAGTACCTACAAAGAATGATGCAAAATATATTGCACACACTCAGATTCAAAAATAACTCATGAGCACATACATTTGAGATTCTAGCTCACACTTATCCTACATATATCTAATCTTATTCAAGTTAGTATGTTTCATAAACCAAGTAGTTTTAGGGTGACTGAAATTTTCTTTGGGTATCTTGAAAATAGGTAAAGCATTTTCCCAGCCGAGTCACCATTTGTTATGCCTTGCATAACCACCCCATCTTTTGCCTTGGTCAAAATGGGTCCCCCTTTGTGTTTTTATCTTTTGTTGTTTTTCAAACAAAGTCTGGAGTCTTTTGCTTCCAACACTTTGTTTTATTTTGGTTTAGTCTGTCAGAATCGGGGCCGAAACCAAATCGGGTTCTGAAGCTTCTTTCAAAAATCATTCCGATCCCCATCCCAACAGTCTTTCTTTTGACCTTTTGTTTTGTCTTTATCAGATCTAGAACTGGAGTGGGCGTTAAGTTGGTGTTTATTGAAAATTCCAAAATCAAAATCCATCCCGTCTCCGCCTCCGCTTTTTTAACTTTTGGTTTTAGTTTGGGTCCTTGTGTTGAATTTTATTATGTCGGTCTTTTGTTTTACTTTTTGTGTTTGGTTTCGATTTGTGCTTCATTAGTGGACCCGGACCCAAAACGGGAACGAAGTTTGGAAATTCCTTAAGTTTCCGAATCACTTTCCATTCCAATTCCGCTCCCGCCATTTTCTGGTCATTGAATTTGTAGTGAAGTGTTTGTTCTTCTCCAGTTCCGACTCTGCTCAATTGTATTTAATGCGTTAATGACAACTGCCATGCATAGGTAGAAACTCTGATTTTTACCTTCATTAAGGATTAAACACATTATTATTATCATTGTTAAAAAAATCAAAGAGCGAAATAGAGCAGCTGTGGAGTCTATCTAAGTGAATCGATTGAAGAAGGAGAAGATAGTTGCTTGTGAATCAATTTAGAAGGTTAGCCAGGTTTTGCGTTTGAGGTAGGGTTCCTATTCTCTTTTTTATTTATTTGCTTTCGTGTTTTTGATTTATGTTTGTTTGATTTAGATCTTTGGGCAAGTTCGTTGTCTTAATAGGATGGTGTGTTTGTGTTTCTTTCTTTATATGTTGTTCTTGATTTTGTTTATGCTTGCGTTTCTGGTTTTATAGTGAGTTAGGGCATGGTCGCTTTCACATTTTGTCGTGATTGCGTCGTGCTGCATTAGGTTTTAAATACGTAGGTTTAATTAGGGTTTTCACAGTGAGGTAGATTAAATCTAGGTTTTTACAGTGAGTTTGGGTTGGTAGAATCTGGTTTTTACTTAGGATTTCATTACGCATTCATTGGGTTAAATTAGGAAGGGTTAAATCCGTGCCCTAGTTTTATATCGTGTTTATAGGTTAGGGTTTTATGTGTTTCTGTGATCACGTTTAAAATAATTAAATATGATTCCCTAAAATACAGTTGTCCCCACGGTCATATGGGCATAGTCTTTTTATGCTATATTTTAAGCCTTATTTCTTTTTAATATGACCTTAGTCTTTAATCATGAAGTTATGCGTTGAATTGATAAAATCGTTCATGACGTCATGGTCAACATAGCCAGAAGTGGGATTGGAATTGATTTAGGTTTTGTTGGATGTGTTTTATGTTTAGTGTCAATTCCATTTTCATCCCATCTCCGACTCTGCTTATAGTGATAAGTTTTTTACTTCATAAAGAGTTAACCTTGGTGGAAGCGGAAGCGGAACTGAAACAAAATATGAAAACATAAAATCTGAAAGTTTCTAAATCAGTTTCCATTTTGGTTCCAATTTCGATCACTATTTCATTTCTGACTTCGAGCCCCCTTCTTATTAGTAGAGTAACAGTAACAGTTTTTGCTCTGAGCCCGACAGTATGTTTAAAGGAGGTTATTTAAGATGTTTTTTGCCTGGTTCCGCCTTTGATGAATGTTTGAAAGGTATGATTTTAAAGACACATTTTTGAGGTGTTTCATTCAAGGATCTAACTAGAGATTTTGCTGCAGGAAATTTAAGAGGATATCGGGAACATCAAGAGAAGCCTCCCGAAGAAACTGGCCTGTAGGAACATTAAAGGTAGTACCTAAACCAAAGAAGATCAAGCCAAAACAATTGCCTTATACCTTGAGGTATAATCACAAGAGTCTTGTTGTGATAGTGAGAAAAGTAGAATCAAATTGGTCAGACATCATTGACACAAACCTAGGCCAGTACAACTTTGAGGAGACATATACTGACACATTCAATATGGATGTGACACCTAGAACCAAAAGAATTGTTGATTGTGGTTTGGCTCATATCACCCTATTTCCTCTATCAACCCAGTGTCTGGAGTGAATTTTAACAAAAGCCAGTGCCTACAATCCTGCTACTAGGCAATGCATGGATTCCCAAGATAGTATCATCATCGATCTTACTCCTCATATGTTCCAAAGTATGTTTAATGTCCTAGATACTAAGAACTTGGTGCAGTTGGATGAGGCAGAGGCCTTAGAGAAATATAGTAAGTATAAAGAATCCAATAAATCTCATTTGAACAAAAAATGGTTGAAGACAGAGAAGAAGTCTCTAACCAAGCTTACAGACCAGCCAAAAAGGGCAGATTTCTACAAAGAGGTATCTGATTTAATAATGATGCTGTCTAGGGCTTTTGGGAAGAGAGATGCCTTTCATTTCAAGGAGTGGATGTTTCCCTTCATCCAGACAATCTTAAATGGAGCCCAACAATTTGATTGGCCGATGATTGTATCAAATGCTATTCATGATCAACTGACCAGCATCAAGGAGACTAAAAGCTTCTTTATGACTTCTTACATTGTGTATGCAGCAGCAAGGTTGGGTATATTACCAAGTTTAAATAGAGTAGGGATACTGGGAGTGTTAGATGGATAGAAGAAGGTTTGGGAGCATTATAACCAGTTGTCTCTACAGGTTGCTGAGACTCAATTCAGAAGAGTTAATGATGCATTCATATATGTTCATTAACCAACTCAACGGAGATGCAGGGTATAGGTTGAGTCAAGAATCCATGGCATTCATTGCTGAATGGGGATGTTGGTATATTCAATACCCCAGATTTACATATTTCAAGCTAGCTGGTTTTGAAGGCCATCCACATTTACTGCCAAGGTGTTGCAATAACAGGACAGTATTGATGGAATTTGTGTATCAAGCTCTTGGGGTTAATGCTCAATTTGGATTAAAACATAAGACAGGATGCCACAAGTTCCCCATGAAGTTGGGTGAGTATAGTTGTCAGCACTTGGTAGGAGAAAAGGTGGTCTGCAGGGAGCTGATTCACTTAAAGTTAGGTTTATAAACAACTCAGAAGTACTTTGACCCAAAGGGTAAGATGAATGCCTTGTTGCCTTCTATGTTTGACTAGCATTTTAATTTATTAGAAGATTTTTGGAGTGACCGAGAGGATGAATATGATTTAAGAAAGAAGAATTATGAGAGATTACCTGTCTCACTCATGTCAGAGTTCGGAGTCAAGAATGACATTCCTAACACCTTGGTGGATGATGGAGTTGTATTGGCTCCATCTTATGAAGCTTTGAACATTGGAACTAAAAGCCTGGATCCAATTGACTAGGATAGTGAGGAAACTATTGATATTAATCAGATAGGAAGAGCAGTCTTGGATAGAAGTGTTCAATGGTTTGTTTTGAGAACCAAATATCCTCAAGGACCAGCTCCTAAAAAGGGGAAAGGGTATAAGAGGCTCAAAAGAAAGACACCTCCCAAAGAGCCTTTGGAGTTTCTTCCTCCGGATATTGAAGAAGTAGAGCTTGAAGCAGTAGATGAGGAACCAGAGACACAAGAAGGAGATGCTCAAGTAGGATATGTGGTTTCAACACCTATAATAGGAGAGTCTTCTACTCAAGTCCCACTTGCGAAACAACAAAATAAATAAGTTCAAGAGGGGGCTCTTCATAGTGTGGTTGAAACCATGAAGGGAAAATGGGTAGAGATTCACGATGTTGGAATAGACTCGGATCAGACTGTGTCAGAGAAGGATGTGCAAGAGAATATGCCTCTAGAGGAGGATGCTGAATAGGTATTGACACAGGAGGAGCAATGGGCATTTTTTGAGGAGGTTAGAAAGGATGCTGATGCAAAAGGTAAAGAAATAGAAAAGAAAAAGTTAATGGATGCCAAGACACAAGCTGATACCATACTACAACAGCAAAAAATTGTAGCTAAGTCAAGAGCTGATGAAGTAGATAGGCAACAAAGGCAACATGAGCATGAACTCAAGGTTAAGGAAAAAAATGATAAGTTGAAATTGATACAAAAGATTCATGACCTTGAAGAAGAAAAGGCAAGACATCGGAGAGAGAAATAAATCTTGGAGGCCAAGTTGAAACTTGTTGAGGAAGCTCACCAAAAAGAAGAAGAAGTAGAACAATTGAGGAAGGAAAAGGACACTGAAGAGCTAGTTAGAAAGCAAGAAGAAGAAGAAGAGAAGGCAGAGAAGCTTAGAGCTTTAGAAATAGAAAGGTTAGAGAAAGAGAAACTATAAAAAGAAGCTTTGGATAAGGAAAAACTTGAAAAGGAAAGAATAGAGAAGGAGTGATTGGAGAAAGAAAGGTTGAAGAAAGAAGAAGAAGGTAAGAAGATGCAAGAACAAAAAGATAGGGAAGAGGCTAAAAAGCTTTTACAGATGCATGTGGTGCAAAAACAACAAGAGGAACCAAGGGTTGATTCTTAATCCTAGGTATATATGCAACCACCCCCTACTACTACTATTGCTTCTTCTTCCACTATGATGACTACTGCTCCAAGTGCTCCCACTTGGTTAAAATTGGACCTATAGAAAATAACAGTAACAAATTCACAAGCTCTCAATTGGGAGGATATGATGAAGGAGATTGAACAAGAAAGGCCTAAAAATAAGGCCAAGATCCTACACTCCACCAGGCTCATAGACAAGGGAGAAATTGTTGCTGAGTGTGCCATACCAATGACAAAAAAGGAGGTAGGAGACATGCAATTAACAGATTATCAATCGAGTACTGTCAACTTGGGAAGGCCTACCAAGAATTAGCAGATGAATCTAATTGATGTGGCAGCTTCAACAACCAAGTCAAGGATGTTAAAGGATAAGCAGAAGAAAGATGAGCTTAAGGCCCAGTTGGATCAATTGCATTCCTTTTTGAAAAATGTCTCTTCTCCGAGATCACAATAGGTAGCAGCTATTGAGACTCCAATTTTGTTAAGCAAAAAGGAGGTAGATGATTTAGTGTAGGTAAGAGGCAAAGTGGAGATGTTAGATAGGTGGGTTGACAAGATTAATCAAGAAGTAGGTGAAGTTTTTGGTCGAAGGTTTTGAGGTTTACAAAGGGACAAAAGAGTTGATAAGAGAAATGCATCAATATATTGAGGCATTGGAGAAGTAGGAAGAGGAATATAAAGAGTATAATCAGAAATTGGAGAGGGTTAGTGCATTGCCTTTGACTACTCTTCTTGAACAGTCAATACTCGAGGAGGATAATAAAGACTTTGTGGAAAAGACCTCTCATATACTCCGATTCAAAACAAAATTTCTTGTATAAGCATAGAAATGAGGTCCAAGATGTTGTTAATAATCTAACTGAACAATTTGAATAGTTGGAGGTGGTCATTGCTATCATAGTAGATGTTAATATACTAATGAAGGAAGGCCTACCTTTGAGCCAGATAAAAGAGAAATGGGGTGAAAGGTTTAGAGGACTCATGCCGAAAGGGGATGATGGTGAAGTTCTGATGATAGATCGACTGATGGATGTCAAGGAAGAGATAAAGGCTGCTAAAAGAGAATTGACAAAGATGAAGGATATGAGAGAGTTTGCTGCAGCAGAATTGGAGCGAATTAAGTTTGAAGATAGCTGGGTTGATGGGCCAGAATTAGATGTATTACAACAAGTCTTCATCAATTATGGTGAGTTTATTGCAGAACCGACTTCACATGCATAAATCTCTTGCATGCATGGCTTTCTTCCTCTTTGCATGTTGCATGCAACACTGACAATTTTGGGGTGCCTGAATTTCTTACTTTCTATTCTCTTTTCTTCCAGTTTAACTAAGTTTCCAAGGATAATTGTAAAACCTTGAAAGGGTGGATGACCTAAAATAGAAGTGGAGTTTGAATTTTGTATATCTATAAATACCCTATGGGTATCATATTGTAAAAGTTTAGCTAATAGAGAATAGAATTGGCCTACCTGATGTTAGGAGATAGAATTTTGTAGTGATTACAGAGATACATTGTTACTTGATATTTTAGAGTTAAATAAAATTATAGGTTTATGCAATATGGTGTTAGAATTGAATTTTACTTGATAAGGCTGATAAGTTATAATCTATCTGTATGTTAGTGATTGTGTTGAAGCATGATTGTTTCTTATGTGATGAAAGTCATTAGAAGAAGCCGGATTTAAGGATTATCTTGTTAGATTATCATTGGATTAAATTTGTTGAAGTCTGTTGATCTATGATCTTGGCAATGAATGAATGTGTGTTCTTTTAAAAAAATCTTTGAAGTAGTTGTGATAGGTGAATTAAAAAAGAACCTTAGATGCATTCAATGGTATAGATTATTTTGTGAATTGTATCATGCTTTGGTTTTCTTGATCTGATTGGAAAACATTCATTGTTGAAGATATATGTCTGGATGTTAGATGAATTTTGTTCATGTTTACTGGTTTATCCTATGATCTATCTTTTTCTTTTGTTTGAAACCCCTTTGATTTACTAGAATAGTTCAATAAAATGAGTCATTGCTTGCACTCTTTGTTACCAACACATGTCCCTTGAATATTATAGTTGCATGGACCAATTGGGTGACACCAGACAGTTGAGAACCAACTACCAGGACCTTGGGAGTTAGGCTACTATATGTTGTCTTTCTTTTTTAGGAGAAATAGAGTAGAAATATTCTGGTTTAACATTGTTTGTGTCATTTTCACCATCAACACGGATCTTCTAGGAGAAGAAAATGGGTCTGCCATCTTTGATAAGAAAAATTGAGACATGCTTAATAAAGACCCTAAATGCTAAACTTGAACAAAGAGAAGTGAAGAATACATATTTCTCAGAGTGGGACGCAAGGCTCTGAGCAGCATGGTACTCTTTAAAGATTCCACCTTGGGTTGGAAAAGGTGGAAGGGATACAGTTAAAGATCAGACTTCGACCATTTGGATGTCGCCTACTAAGGATTGGTTTAATCTGAACTTTTATGGAGCATCAAAAGGCAACCCAATCCTGTCAGGGGCTATGTGTATTATAAAAAATGATCAAAGAAATATAGTGGCATCATCGTCAAAGAGACTTCTAGATGGTACCAACAATGAAGTAGAATTTCAGGTAGTAATAGACAGCTTGAACATGTGCAAGGAGCTCAAATTGAAAAAGATTGAAATCAAGGGCGACTCGACTATTGTCATTAATGCTCTCAAAAGTAAGAAAACCCCCAATTGGAAGCTTAGGGCACTCCTAGGGAAGGCGCTAGAGATGATGGAATCTTTTGAAGGACTAATGATAAATCACATATACAAAGAGGGAAACAAAGAAGCAGATGCCCTGTAAAATGTTGGTGTTGGAATCGGGTAAGCCCCAGGTCCATGTGTCGATGCTAAGATCATGTCTATGCCAAAATGGTTAGATTTGGGTCATGAGTGTAGTGACTTGATCCTTCAGTAAAAATAAATTTTTCCCAATTTACATCAAAAGAGTAAATAAATGTGCTACAAGTCATTGCAATATAATTTTTCTTTCCTTTATTGATAAAATATGAACAAGATATCACAATAGAATTACAATAAAGATTCCATTTCATTACAATAACTTCACAAATACAAGTAACAGTAAAACATACCTTATCTAACTTAGCTCCAATGAGATTTAGAACAAATAGTAATAAGAAGGTCTAGGAATCCGCCTATCAAATCTTGGTACTTCAGTAGCCTTCAGAGGAGGAGATGCATCACTCCTGCGCTTTTCCACCAACCACAGACTTATAATGCGGTCCCTCACACATCTATCATTTGATAGATGACCCTCCCTTCAATGAAGAGATTGGTAGAGTAACCGATACTGTTAACCAACTGAGCATAGTTGTGTGTCAAACATAACTAGAACCTGTGCATCTAATAGAATCTCACTCTAGAATGTAATACGGGATCACGGTGAACTAACAATGTAATCATCACCTAATTTAAGAGGTGTACATACATTACACTACTTTGATCAAAGTGTTTCATACAAAATTTCTACTGAGGGTCAACTATCACATACACTACTCAGGTTCGATTTGAGTTAGGGCTATCTTACGCTACGCATAGGTCTTTGTCTTCTAATGGGTAATCCGTACCTCATACATCCTACATCATATTTTACTACTAGAAATGAGTCTACATACTCAAGTAATTTTCATATCCCCTCCTATATGGGAAATATTTGTCCTAGGAGTGCTCAACTTATCTAAGTTAACCCAATAACTAAAGCTGAAGAATTTACTTGAATCCTGTCCTCATCTCAATCCTAATATATAGTAGCTAATGAAAATAATACTCCATATATGGAGATCATACAATTTATTGCAGAATACAACTTAGAAAGCAACCATTCACTTCTTATGTACCAACGAAACATCCTGCGTTCCAACATCACTAGTATAATTAAACATTTATGTTGTGCCTCATATGATATTGTTGCATTCCTCAATCAAGTACTTCCTATTGGAATGAATCATCATCACAAGTACCTCTCCCATTCTCTCCTATACGGGAATGAATATTTCCTAGGAGTTTTTAGCTAGCTTCCCTGAGTTAAATTAGTAACTTGGCTGGCTATATTGTACTTGAATCAAACTCTCATCACAATCCTAGTAGTAACATCTAAGATAATAAATGCTCTCCTCTATACAGAGATCAATAAAGAAAATATTAACTAGATGCATTGTCTATCTTTGAAATGGAATACTACTTTTTAATACAAACATGCAATACTTATACCTTATTAACTTTATGTAACTTTTAGACATTCAAAATGCAAGCTTCATACAACATCATATTATATTAGCATAACTGTCTTTCATAGGTAGAGGTTATAAAGAGTAGATTAATACTTTTATTGATCTAGTAGGAAGAAGATGAAATAAAAATAAAGTAATCATGCCTGGATTAAGCTTCCACAAGTGGTGATGGACTTTTCCTGCAGTAACTCAGTTTGCAAAGTTCCTTTGTTCTGTCTTATAGTAAACACTCTCTTTCCAGAATTGTTCTCACACAACAATGGTCACTCATAGATTATGGCTTCTCACAAAAATGGCTTACTTCAACAATTCAATTCTCACAACAATGACTTTATTCAACAAATTACTTCTCACAACAATGGCTTTATACAACAAATTACTTCTCACAACAATGGCTTTATACATAAATTCACTTCTCATAGCAATGGTTTAATACAAGAATTCACTTCTTACAGTAATGGCATGAGATTGATCAAGATTCAAAATGAATGCGTGATAATGAGCATGGATTATAGTAATTCGTATGAAAGTGTGAATTGGTAATGATTCACAATAGTTGAAAGCCTTTATATAGACTTATGAAATGCAACGCATTTCCTTACGAGAATGCATGAAAACTGACAACACACATAATCAAACTTATTCAAAGTCACTTGGCGGGCTTCCAAGCCCTCACTCAACAATTTTGGTAGTGATTTGACTTGCATTTTAGACAAAAAAAACCAAAAAAATTCAATTGTTCAACATAATTCACCACTTACTGGTAATTCCCAAAATATGGCACCAACAAGAAGGTGATTCATCTTGCTGGAAAAAGTCTTGGTTTATTTAGCAACAACTATAACCTCTTGGGTTGTGTCACACCTGTTTTTAAGCATGATTGATTATTTCACCGAGGCGAAGCGCTCTTACACAGTCACGCGGTTCAACTTCTTCTGCCATTTGCAAAACTGACTTTATTAAGTCAATAGTTATGCATAAAATATTTCTTTTAAACATTAGAGTAGCCTTTACTTATTTTCAAATTTATTCCACGATGAAAATAGGTGAAGTCGATTTCCATTATACTTGGCAAAAATTCGATTTCCAAATATATGACGAGAAATGAATAAACAATGATATCTATTTATAAAATATATATTAATTTATTAATTTTATATATTTATATAATATTATAGTTATAATAATTATATAAATACATATATATGTTATTACCTCCAGTAATATATATTTATGTTAATTATTTTTAACTTTAATATTTATATATTTGCTATATAATATTAATATATATATATATCAAGAGGCAATAATAATATACTATTATTAATATCCTATATGTAATAGGTGGTGTATATACATATTCATACATATACATATGTCCATATATATTTTGATATACACGTATGTGTATATAATATATATATGTATATACATATACCCTGCCTATCTACTTGCATTCAAATACGATCCATTAAAATGAACTAAATACCATGAGACAATTAACAGACAAACATCACTTACAAAAGGTACAAAAGAAGACACAACTCCTAATGCTAGTCTATGACTATGGATGACTTATCTAACTCAACAAACTCAGTTAATCATTGTATAGTGAAGTGTGTGTATGCTTAGATAGTTCACATTACCAGTTAGCCGACCAAGCCCCTCTCCCGAGTGATACCTCCCCTCCCCTTGGAGAATGAACCTTTTTCCTGCAACCACTAGCACATACCTTTTAGCAGCATCACATATATAAACATCTTTAAAGTTAGAAAAACTATACTTCAATAACCATCTATTCATATATGCAATATTTCACCATGAATAACATCAACTGTGACAACATCAAATGAAACAACAACAAGTGATAGACCATTCATATTGATAACAAGGTACATGCATCATTAATTCATCTCGAGAATTCACATCACATTCACTTTTACTGCATCTAGTAATAGTAAATAGTAACCTCATAATTTGGGATGTACCAATGAGCCTCTCCACTTGGCATTCGAGAAAGCAATGATAGTCAAGAAAAAAATTGGTTTTAATGAGCATAGAAAGCAGAGAGATACATAATCATTACAAAAATATCAAAGGACATAACCATGTAGGAGTGATGGAATTTCAAGGCTATGAAAGCCCTGGAAAATGTGCTCAGGGGAGGTGATGAGTACATCATTTAATTCCCTCATCAAGAATTCTGCTCCCATAGAGGTGGTTGCCCATGCAAAATATCAGTACAAATGAAAAGCATTGGAATTAATTGAAAGGACAATGGGAGTTAGAATTGGTGGTCGACATTTAATGAGGAGCCCAACCTCCTTTCTATTTATGACGCTTTTTAGAGAAGCCCTGGAAACCAAAATGGATACACTAGTGAAGCTAAGGTGTACGAAGTAGGAGGTGGCCTTTCTCGACGATATAAGAGATAAGAGGTTGAAAAATGTGTCTAAACAAGGATATTTTGTGCCTGGAAGTGGTCAGAATGGTGCTTGGGAGACACTACTACTTCTCCAAGAATCACACGAGGGCCAACTCGGACATCTCATGGTTTTTAGCTTCCTTGCTGGAATTAAACCTACCAGAGGAAAGGTGCCCGCTACTACTTCGTTTGATATTGACACTGTTGTAGTAGAAATCATTGGAGTGGGCCTTCCATTGCTAGATGATATGGAGTGAATGTTCGAATTGGGGGTTGAAGTGGATTGGCACCCGTTCATCCTGGATATGAAAGGAGAGGAACTTCGCCGACATAGAAGATGGGCATTAGTTGGGCATAAATTTATGAGTAGATGGCTAGGCCTAGAAGTGGTGGTTGGAATGGAATGGTACAATATGAAGATCTCTAGGCAGTGCGAGGCAGGTTGAAAATGCACGTTTTGTTCATCCAAAGGCTATGTTTCTTGCTTTCTCTGTAATCTGTAATCAGATAAATATCGATGGCCATAGGCCATTTTTGTCTGTAAAAATTGTTCGAGGAGTGAACTGAAAATGTATGTACCCTTTTTGACAAATCAATACAAATTTGCAGCTATGCTGCTATTACGAATCAATTTTTTTTTTATTAAAAATATATAAATAATTTTTAAAGATATATTGTTATAAAGTAAAAATAATATTAATAATATGTTAAATAATTAAAATATAAATTAAACATATTAAAATTATGTAAATGTTAAATATTGATTTTATAATTATATAATATTACGTAAATATATTATTACAAATTTAATGAAAAATATAATTTATTAATTATCAATGTTATTTTAATATAGAAATATTAATTTTTAATTAAAAATATAAATTTTGGTACATAGGTTCTAATTTTTTTTAAGTTTGTTTAAATTAAACTAATAAAATCATGCCTAAAAAATGACAAAATAATATTCACCATTATTGTTTAATTTATCTATCTATAATTTAACTTATGAAAGATAATGTATATGGAAGCAAGGTAAAAATTATTCTTAAAAATGGCAAAAGAATAGTTCACCTTCATACTTAATAGAAATTTGTCATAAAATTAAAAAAAAAAAAACTAATCATTTCACGATAAATAATTTCTAAAATTGATAAAATTAAATATTTTATGTGTTGACATTAAGAAGACTAAATTGCAAGCTGATTTGATAAAGTTTAGTTTTTGCTACAAATGTCTCTTAGCATCTCTCTCTGACTAGAAGTTTGATAGAATCTCATTGGGTCCATATCAAATAGTTGAGATACTAGGTAAGAATGCAGAAAATCAAACCCTCACCTAGTATCTCAGCTATTTGATATGGACCCAACCAGAGTCTATAAAACTTTTGGTGGTCTCCCTTTTTCTATTTGGCTTTGTCCCATAGTAAAACGAGATCTGATATCCTAAAGGCTTTTACCTTGGTCCTCTTGTCAAAACCAATGTTTGATGACAAGTTGGTGTTTGGAGAACTGTTGCAAAGCCAACGTCTCTTTGTTCTTCCATGTTTAGCAAATTGGTTATTCTAAATTCAATCCGATCATCCTTCATATAGAATTCTTGCATAAATTTGAGGACATGTATTTGGAAATGGATTGGGAAGACTGGCTCTTGGACATAGAATAACTTAAAAGGGGAATTCCCTAGGGACTGGTACACCCAACTGAGATTTGCCTTATGGGCAGATCAAACTCTTCTTCCATTTTTGAGAAGCACTTTAATCTGTTGGAGGACTTTTGGAGGGATCTTCAAGATGATTATGAACTAAGGAAAATAAACTATGAAAGGTTGCCTATCCCACTCATGGTGGAGTATGGGGTGATGATGGAGTGACTTTGGATCCACAATATGATGCACAAAATATAGGCACCAAAGACTTGGATCTTGTGGATTGGAGTGTAGAAGAATCCATAGATATCAAACAGATAGCAAGGCTGGTATTGGATAGAAGCATCCAATGGATTGTCTTGAGAATCAAGGAACCTAAGGCTCAGACTTCCAAGAAGAGAAAAGGTATAGGTACCACTCAAGGGCACAAGAGGACAAAAAGAAGAATGCCTCCTAAGGAGCCTTTGGAGTTCTTCCCTCCCAGTTCTGGAGAAGAAATTGAACTTGAAATTGTTGCTCAAGATCTTCTTGAGGCACATGACGAGGAAATAACAACAGGACCCAGGGCCTTGACATTAGTTGCAGGTGAGCCATCTACTCACCCCCCTCTTATAGAGCAACCAGATCAAGAAATGCCTAGGGGAATCCTCCACAAAGAGGCTGAATCCTTGAAAGGAAAGGATCCCGAGGTTGAAATTCATGATGTAGAGACAAATTTTGAGAATACTACTTCTGATAAAGCAATACATGTGGAAGCACCTCTTGATGAAACTGAGGATGCGAGGGCTGAACATGTTTTGATAGAAGAATACCAATGGTTGCTATTTGAGGAGGCTAAAAGAGAAGCAGATGCAAAGGCACAAGCTGAGGCATTAGCCAAACAAAAGGATATGGATGCAAGGGCCCAAGATAATGCACTGCTCAAACAACAACAATTGGAAGCCAAATTGAAATATGATGAATTGGCTAAGAAGCAACAACAAAAGGAGCAAGAAATCAAGAAAAAAAGAAGAAAACGATAAATTTCCAATGCTACAAAAGATACATGATCTTGAGGAGGAAAAGGCCAGAAAAATGAGAGAAAGAGAAGCCCTTGAGGCTAAATTCAAGATTATTTGAAGAATATTATAGGAAAAAGGAAGAAGAAGAATTCCTACGGAAGGGAAAGGAGGGTGAAGAGATTGCTAAGCATGAGAAAAAGGAGAAAGAGGTATGGGACAAGCTCAAAGACTTGGAAAATAAAAGAGATCAAATGCTTGAGGAAAGGAGGTTAGAAGAAGAATGTTTAAAGAAGGAGTTGGAAGATAAGAGACTGCAGGAATAGAAGGATAAGGAAGAAGCTGAGAGGGTTGCACAAGAGGAGGCACAAAGGGAACAAAAAAATGTGCAAGAGGTTGATTATCAACCAAAAACTACCATATTGCAGCCACTATCTTTTGCCATTGCTGTCTCTTCCTCGACATAAGTGGCCACCACTCCTAATGTTCCTACATGGTTGAAACTTGATCTAGAAAGGGAGTAGATAGCTCCATCCGAACTTCTCAATTGGGATGAAATGATGAAGGAAATAGAGGAGAGACCCAATAAAAAGGCTAGGGTTCTTCATTCAACCAGGCTCACAAATGCAGGAGAGATTGTTGTTGAATTTTCAATTCCAGTGGCAAATAAGGATAGAGAAGACATGCAAGTAACTAATTACCAATTGGGAACAATTAACTTGGGGAGACCTACAAGGAATCAACAAATGAATCTCATTGATATTGTAGCTTCCTCCACCAAGTCTAGAATGATCAAAGACAAGCAGAGGAAAGATGAACTAAAGGCCCAATTGGATCAGTTACATAAATTATTAAAAGATGTCTCCACGCCAATGTCTCAACAAGTTGCTACTTTGGAAACCCTAGTCCTACTAAGCAAAAGGGAAGTGGATGATTTAGTGCAGATGAGGAGTAAGTCAGGGATGCTTGATACATGGATTGATAGGCTTAATCAGGAGGTTGGTGAAGTGTTGGTAGAAAAATTTGGAATTCATAAAGAAGCACTTGAGTTGGTAGAAGAAATGAATTATCATGCTGAAGTCCTAGGGAAACAGGAGGAAGAATACAAAGAATATGTTAAGAAGTTAAAGGACCTAAGCAAAGTGCCAAAGTCAAATCTTCTAGAGCAGTCAATTTTGGAAGAAGATACTGTTGATTTCCTTGAGAAGACTACTAATATAATCCGGTTCAAATCCAATTTCATCTATAAGCATAAGGATGAAGTTGAAGATGCTTGTGAGGACTTAAATGGACAATTTGATGAATTAGAAGTTGTAGTGGCCATTATAGTCAATGTGGATATTTCAGTTAAAGAAGGTATGCCTTTGGATAAATTGAAGGAGAGGTGGAGCAATAGATTTCAAGAAGTAATGCAAAATGAAGATGGAGAAGACTAGTTGCTGAATAGACTTATGGATATTAAGGAGGAGGTAAAAGCTACCAGGAGGGAGTTAATAAAATTGAAAGATATGCAAAAATTTTCTTCAGTTAATTGAAGAGAATCAAGTTTGAGGATAACTGGGTAGATGGACCTAATTTGGATGTCCTTCAACATGTATTCTCTAGTTATGATGAATATCTCCTTGAACATATAATGCAGGAGTGAGATAGCAAAAAGACATTCTCTCCATAACATACAACTTCCTCTTCTCTCCTATTTTGTAGGGATGAACTGAAGGTTCTCATCAGCTAGTTCTATTCTCTTCCTTGGGCGTCAGATTTTGGACAGCAGGGCGATCACTTTTTGAACTAAAAACTAGTCTAGTTCCTTCATTAGTTCTGATTCCTTGATTTGTGGATCTGAATTTGTAATTGAGAGAAAATTATGCATGGCAAGCCTATATGTACTTTTAGGCTCTATTTTGTAAATTTCAGTTGATTAAAGAAGGATTAGCCACTTGATATGATAGCAGATAAGAAATATAGTTTTAGAATTTTCATAAGTTGTAGCAAGATACTTTAAAAGTTTTAAATTGAAATCAGATACTTGTTTACAGTCTTATATTGTTTTCATGTTATTGTTGTAAGTGAATCTCTTTGATAAGGTTAATGAATCATAATCAATCTATATGCTAGTGAGTTTGTTGTGCCTAAATTTTTTCTATTTGACGCAAATCAATAGGGGGGACCAGATTTTAAGATTATTTCTTTAAATTATCTATGAATGAAATTACTACATGTCTATTGATTTGTGTTTTAGCAATAAGTGAGTGATCTATTTTGAATATTAAAGTATTTTTGTGATTGGTTATGGTAATTGAATTGTGCACTATGAATGTATGTAATGGTGTAGGTTATTATATGGATTACATCATGTTGTGGTTGTTGGTCTGTTAAAGGAAACACTCACTGTGGGAATGCATGTATGGATACTAAGGAGTTTTATTCATATTTTACTATTCTATGCCTTGATTGATCCATTTTTTTATGTTTATTTAACCTGTCCATTAAACGTAGATTGATGCCATTTGATACAGTTTGTGTTCTTTATTACTAGCAAAGGACCCTTGACTATTATAGTTACATTGGACATTGAGTAACATCAACATAGTTGAGAACCAAATACCAGGACCTTGGGAGTTAGATTTCTATATGTTTTTCTTTTTCAAGAGAAATAGGGTAGAGATATTCTATTTTATGTTGTTGTGCTCTTTTGACCATCAACAGGACTGAGCAACACGAGTCAAATTAGTAGATAACTTAATAGGCTAGTGATCCGAGCCCCTCCAGTCCAAAATATTAGAGCAAGTAGACCATAATCATCCAACCCAGAAACAAGAAACCAAGAAACTATCAAGTCTCTCAGCAATACAGTTTACTCCCATTCTCCTATTATTCCAAGTAAACTGACCATTATGGGGCTTAATATCAATTAGATTCAATGCAAATATGTTATCTTGAAGAAGGAAATCAAAGGGCTCCAATCTTGCAATACCACCCTTCTTCTCATCCAACTCAGTGATGGCATTGAAATTATCTGCAATAATCTAAGGGAAAAAAGGGGCAAGGCTCTGAATGAACTTAATATGAGACCACAATATTTGCTTACCCAAAAACTCAATAGGCACATATATGTTTGAAAGAAGAATATTTTCCCTCGACTCCAGACTTGATGCAACCACAAAGATGGAAGACTTGGAGGACATCCACCAAAGAGGATGAATCTTCAATTGGTTCCACATGAAAGCCACAGCGCCAACATTCCCATGAGCTCCAATACACTAGAAATCACCTCGTCCCCACAAATTAGGCAACAAACCAATCATACCTTCAACAATTAACTTAATCTCTTGTAAAAAAAAAACATTAGGAGAATGAGTTCTCACCAAATCATGAATTTTTTTTTGTTGAGGGCCACTATTCAAGCCCCTTACATTCCAAGAGAGGACAATCATTTTGGAGGGTTAGAAAAATGGGAATCCAGGGTCTTGATAGATCCAGACTCAACCAAAGTCTCCCCCATCAACTTTATTTTTTCCAAATCTTTCTTTCTCCCAACTTTAGAATATTTCTCAGCAACCCCTTTCTTTAGGTCTTTCTGAAGAATTCCCAATGAAGGAGAAGCCTTGCTGCCTTTTACTGATTCAAACACCACTTTCACTAATGGAGTAGGAATCTATCCCTCCCCCATATTTGTATCCATAAGAGTCTCAGACCTCCCATGAACCACTAAACTCTGATCAGTTACCCTTTTCAAATCCTCAATCTCTTGGGAAGCCTGGTTGTATTCTAGAAGAATTCCTTCCTAAACCCCATCTGAAACACCCTGATCCATAAACACCAATCCTGAATTCACCTCCTGTTGATTGAGATCATCTAGAACCTCAAATCTATTAAAGGCATCTCCTTCCTGACACTCCTTCAAATTCCTCTTTTGACCTCGGTTCCTATTATCAGCTTTAACAAGAATAAAACCCTCTGTGCCAAAAACCTCACCAAGAATGGGGTCCTTACCTTTATCCACCTTTGGAGGATTACGAGGAGGCTGAGTAGTCTAAGGCCTAGAATATTTATACTTCAGACATCTCCTCTATAGATGTCCATATTCATGACAAAGACAACAATGAAAGGGCAATGTCTCATAATCCAACTGTTGCATCCAACAATATGCACCCACACAAATTTCCAAAGAATATAAAAGATGGTTATTTAAATCCATTTCAACACAAATGTGAGTAAAATTCCTTACCTTTATATACTGAGTTAACTGAGAAGGGCCCACCAGTTTCCCCAACAACGAAGTAACTCGATGCAAGATTTCATTACGCTAATATTCAACTGGAAATCTAGGGAGATGAACCTACACCGAATCTTGATTCAGAAGCACCTCCGAAGGATTAAAACCCACATGCCAAGGTTTAATAAATAAACCAATCTAGTTGTGGAAATAAGGCCCACCTTAACACTCTATTGCGATCTTTCATGCAACTAAATGTCACCATGAAGTAACTGTTTGCTAACAACATTATTTCCATCTCACCCTTTGGGGACTAGGTACAATGAGCCCACGACTCCAGAAATTGAGGTGAAACCCTCATACCCAAATATTTGTAGAGCAACACATGCTTTGAGTAATACTCAATATCCTTTGTGATCAATTCTGGTTGAATCATTAATATTGACCTATCTTTGCTTCTTTCTAGGCACCCATTGAATTTTGGGATACGAAGACCTCCGATTAAAAAAAATCCTCCAATCCTCAAATCATTGGAAAATAAATTATTTTCAAAAACCTTAGTTGAAGGAAATGTACATTTCACTCCAACAACCACTCTAAAATCCAAAGCACTAGTGGCCTTGGAAT